>PVIA01008542.1:0-70564 GCA_004024845.1 Tonatia bakeri | reverse complement strand
AGGGACTTTGGGATTTTAGTAAAGACATTAGGTCACTACTTTAAGTTTGTATAGCACTAAATAAACGTTTCCTTTCCTTTTCACGAATCTCTGGCATTGAGAGATATCTTTCCTTTAAGGCGGCGGACAAAACGGACCTGAATCTCTTTCAGTAAGAGCATCACCGTCCCAGGGCCCCCCTGGTTCTTGCTCTGTAACATTCTTACATAAAGACTGGTAGGAAGTGAGGAGGTGCAAGAGGGCTAGCTGGGCTCTGACCAGGAGCAACTTAAGTTTCAGAGGGATAGTTTAGTAGTTGGGGATGTTCCGCCTGAGAAGTGTAAACTCTAAACACCAAGCTGGGTTCCCTACAGGGAAGGAAACTCAAATAACATCCATCTGTGAAAAGCAGTGGGCTTTCTGTCTGCCAAGGAGAGATGAATAGGGATGCCGAGAGCCTCTTAAAGGGCCAAAACACACAAAATTTCTTTTGCATCCACTTTCCCTAGGCTCTGGAAGAAGGAAGGTAGAGCAGACTAGAGCCTCTTGAGGAGAAACTGGTGTTGGTGGCTCTAGGGAGAGAGCTGAAGGGTCAGCTGCCAGGATCCCTGTGCTGACTCATTCCCCACACTGCAGAAGCTGTCTTTCTCAGGCAGAAGACACCCATCCATGCAGCATCAGCCTGGGGGAAGCAATAGACCCATCTGCAGAAATCCTTCTTGCCACACCTAGTGGAGTTTAAGATGGACTGCTAAGGAGTACAGATGGAGGCTTTTTCAATGATTAAGCATAACAGAAAGACTGTAGGTGAAGGCTGACCTCTGGGAGCTTACAGATTTTAGCTGACCATTCTCCATGGCTGGTACTTGTAAGAGCCAGCTTTGGTGTGCAGCTTGGTTCTTTCTACATACACCCATGCCCAACAGAGGGAGCCACAAGCTGAGGATCACTGAGAGCTCCACACAGGTTGCCCAGAGCCAGTCACAGGCAGTGTCTGATATAGGGCTAGACCAGAGTCTTTGAAGATCTACCTAATACATAGAAACAAACAGAAAGGGATGGCCAATGTGGGAAGATAGAGAAATGGTCTCCAAAAGAAAGAACAAGAGAATTCTTCACAAGAACTAAATGAAATGAAGGCAAGGAATTGATTAGATATAAAGTTCAGAGTAATGGTTATAAGGATATTCAATAACATGAAACAAGATATAGGAACCATTAAAAAAGACCAGTCAGAAGTAAAGAATGCAATACTTGAAATAAATAATACCGGAAGGAATAAACAGTAGGTTAGATGAAGTAGAGGAATCAGCAATTTAGAAAATAAGGTAGAAAAAAATACCCAAGAAGAGCAGCAAAAAGACAAAAAGAATTAAAAAATGAGGAGCATTTAAGAAAACATTGGGACAACATACAGCATAATGACATTCACATCATGGGGGTACCAGAAGGAGATGAGAATGAGAAAAGGATCAAGAACCTATTTGAAGAAATAATGAATGAAACTTCCCTAACTTGGTGAAAGAAAAATACACACAAGTCCAGGAAGTGCAGAGTGTCCCAAACAAGATGGACACCAAGAGGTCCAACCAAGGCAAGTCATAATTAAAGTCACATAGCTTAGCCCTGACTGGTGTGACTCAGTGGATTGAGCACAGGTTGCAAACCAAAGAGTCACTGGTTCGATTCCCAGCCAGGGCACATGCCTGGGTTGCAGGCCAGGTCCCCAGTGGGGAGCCTGTGAGAATCAACCACACATTAATGTTTCTCTCCCTCTCTTTCTCCTTCCCTTCTGCTCTCTTTAAAAATAAATAAATAAAATCTTTAAAAATATATTAAATTTTTTTAAATAATAAAATCACATAGCTTAAAAAAAAAAAAGGAGAGAGTATTAAAAGCCACAAAAGAAAAGCAATTAGTTATCTATAAGGGAGCTACCATTAGAAGATTATCTGATTTCTAAAGAGAAGCATTTCAGGTCAGAAGTGAAATATTCAATCCAGATTGAATATTCAGGCCAGACTGAAACAAATGAAAATGTGAATGAAACAACCACAGATTCATGGCATATAGGGAAAGTAATCCTAGAAGGGAAATTCATAGCATTACAGGCCCATTTCAAGAAACAAGAAAAATTTCAAATAAACAATCTAACTTTACACTAGAGGAACTTGAAAAAAACAACAAAGCTCAAAATGAGTAGAAGAAATGAAATAATAAAGATCAGAGTAGAAATAAAGGAAATAGTGTCTGAAAAAACAATAAAATAGATCAATGAATTCAAGAGCTGGTTCTTTGAACAGGATTGACAAACTTTTAAACAGACTCCTAGCCATAGCAATCAGACAAGAAGAAATAAGAGGCATCCAGATTGGAAAGGAAGAAGTAAAATTGTCATCTGTAGATGACATGATACTGTATATAGAGAACCCTAAAGTTTCCACCAAGAAACTACTAGAACTGGTAAGTGAATTCAATAAAGCATCAAAATACAAAATTAATATCCAGAAATCAGTTGCATTTTTATATGCCAATAATGAACTATCTGAAAGAGAAAATAAGAAAATAATCCCATTCACAATTACCTCAAAAAGAATAAAACACCTATGTATAAACTTAACCCAGGATGTCAAAGACCCATACTTGGAAAATTATAAGACATTGAAGAAATAAATTAAAGAAAGTATCAATAAGTGCAAGCATGTACTGTGTTCATGGATAGGAAGAATTAACATCATTAAAATGTCTACACTATCCAAAGCAATCTATAGATTCAACACAATTCCTATGAAAATTCCAATGACATATTTCACAGAACTAGAACAAATATTTCAAAACTATATATAGGACCACAGAAGGCCCCAAATAGCAGCAGTGATCTTGAGAAAGAAGAAGAAAGTTGGAAGAATCATGGTGCCTAATAACAAACTATAGTATAAGGCCTTAGTAATCAAAACAGCATGGTACTGGCATAAAAACAGACACAAAGGTCAATGCAACAGAATAGAGAGCCCAGAAATAAATGCACACCTTTATAGACCATTGATATTTGACAGAGCAAGCAAGAACATACAATGGGCTAAAGATAGTTTATTCAATTAATGGGTATTGGGCAAATTGGACAGATACTACAGAAAAACAAAACTAGACCACCTTCTTTTGCCCACAACAATAAATTTAAAGTGGATTAAAGACTTAAATGTTAGACCTGAACCCATAAAATTCCTAGAAGAAAACACAGGCGGTAAAATCTTGGACATTGATTGTAGCTATATTTTTTCTGATATCTCCTCAGGCAAGGGACACAAAAGAAAAAATAAACAAATGGGACTACCTCAAACTAAAAAGTTTTTGCAAAGCAAGTAAAACCATCAACAAAATAAAAAGACAGCCCATTGAATGGGAGGACATATTTGCTGATACACCTGATAAGGAGTTTATACAGAAAATTTGTCAAGAACTTAGAAAACTCAATACCAAAAAACCCCAAACAATCCAATTAAAAAATGGGCAAAGGATCTGAATAGATATACTTCTCCAAAAAGGACTTACAGGTGGCCAATAGACATACAAAAAGAAGCTCAACATCACTAATCACCAGAGAAATGCAAATTAGAACCACAGTGAAATATAACCTCATACTGGTCATAATAGCTATTATCAATAAATCAACAAACAACAAGTTCTGGTGAGGATGTGGAGAAAAGAGAACCGTCATGCACTGTTGACGGTTATGCAGATTGGTGCAGCCACTGAGGAGAGCAGTATGGAGTTATCTGAAAAAATAAAAAATGGGCTGACTGGTGTGGCTCAGTGGATTGAGTGCTGGCCTGTGAACCAAAAGGTCTCTGGTTCGATTGCTAGTCTAGGGCACATGCCTGAGGTGTGGTCCTGGTCCCCAGTAGGGACATGTGAGAGGCAACCACACATTTATGTTTCTCTCCCTCTCTTTCTCCTCCCTTCCCCATTCCCTACAAATAAATACAGAAAATCTTTTAAAAAATTAAAAATGAAACTGCCTAATGATCCAGTGATTCTACTTCTGGGAATTTATCTGAAGAAACCCAAAACACGAATTCAAAAGAACACAAGCGCCCCTATGTGCACTGCAGTATTATTTACAATAGCCAAGATTTGGAAGCAGCCCAAGGGCCCATCACTAGATGACTAGGTAAAACAATTATGGGATATTTACACAATGGAATACTACTCACCTATAAAAATAGAAATTTTTTTACCCTTTGCAACAGCATGGATAGACCTGGAGAACATTATGCTAAGTGAAATAAGCCAGTCAGAGAAAGACAAATACCAAAATATTTAACTCATATGTGGAATCTAATGAACAAACTGAACTAACAAGCAAAGTAGACACAGACTTATAGAGTGCAGGCTGACAGCTTGGGAGTGTGGGTATTAGGGATCAATCAAAAAAGAAAAAGGACTCGTGGACATGGACTACAGTTATTGATTGCAAGGGGGAGGAGAGTTAGTGAAGGTGGAAGAGAGTATAAGGGGGATAAATGGTAATGAAAAAAATACAATAAAAATATAAAATAAAATTTTAGAAAAAGCTGAAGATACAGCTTTTGTTAAAGTGAGGAGAAAAAGTACACCAATTTTGTTCAAAAAGGACTGTTAATAACCATAGTGATTACACAAAAGTGTGCAAAAAGCATTTTAGGAATAGATAAAAGAATTGGTAAACAATGATACTTCCAACATAAAGAATGCATTATTTCCTCGTTTAAAATAAGGGGCAGAGAATCAGAAAAACTGGTCTTCGTTACAAGAAGGAAAGCAGAGGTTGGGTTCTTTTTTTCTTTCTACCTTTGCAGTATTCATAGAAGCCATCTTTTTAATTAGCTATATTTTAAAAAATAACCCTATGAGTCAGCTTTTAAGAGTTTGAAAACTAAGTAAAAAGAGAAAAAGCTCAAGTCTATGTAATTTGCACATCAAATTATATAGATAAACTTTGTTTAGAGAATATTTACAAACTGCTTTCTTCCAATATCTAAGAATAAGGGAAGACTTCATATGCCTTTTATTTGGAAAGTTGTTTTAACTGTAAATATCTTTGTGGTAAAAAGAATAGAGTCACTAATTTTCATAAACCATGTTATTTGATGGATGTCCAATGTATAACCCTGGCATGCTGTGATGACAAAGGACATAGATGCCATTTCTGGTGAAATTACATCCAAACACCTCAGTGAACCAAATTTATGTGAATTAAAAAACAAGTTAAATGCAATTGGGAGAATTAGTGTGCTTCTTCAGAGGGGATGTGTAAACTGTTTCTAACAGAGGAGAAACAAAGAAGAAATTGTGATCCATGTTTGTAGTAATGAGACCCTTTTTAGTTGACTCATACAATGTGAAAACGAAACATTATCCATTCTCCAGTCAAGAAGATAATTAATGAGCCACTCACTTCTAAATGAGTGCTTATGGAATGAAAAAACCTGGCCTTGAATTTCAAAAGAGAAATCTGGTTATGATATAGTAGGCAATTAAAAAAGCATGAGCAAAGTAGGAACTCTAGGTCAGATATGGAAAGTCACCAGGGCGGAATGCCTAGGGTGCCTAGAAACAGACAATTGTAGGGTGATCCCAGGGTGATCCCAGGGTGATCTTTCTTCCCCTAGCATATTGCTGGTCATGAGTTTCAGACCCTCACCAGACCTTTCCTCCTCTGGTGTGTTGCCAGTCATGTGGTGGAACCACTTAGAGAAGGAACTGGGGTTGGGAGAGCTGGAGAATAGCTTCATTTGACTCCTATACAAAGCCCTTGCATGACCACTCCCCTAAGCCTTAAGCCCTCAGGACAATGAGGTTCTGACATATGTCAAATAATCTTGGGAGCAAAGCCTCAGGTCTGTTGATCACAGAGTCAGAGTGTTGGTCAAACTAAAGGTGACATATAGGCTTCAACTGAAGCTCTAGGCCCAGAAAAGCAGCAAAACCAGGCAGGGCAATGCCATGTCTGACATCAGGACCAGATGTAATGACTTATCTTATTATCCTTACCCCATATCCTAGAGCTGACCAATTAGTACACATAACAACCCTGCAAGGACACATCCGAAAAGCTGATATATATTCTATTGAGGTCCACCTCTGAGACGTCCAGATAAAAACTCTTAGAGGATCCAAGGCATGCACTCTTTCTCTCTCTGGAGAATGTTCACGTCTGTCTTCATGTCTTTCCCCCAGGTACATCTCTTTTGCCTCCCCCTACCCCAATTAAGCTTCAAGGGCACTTACTTTGCCTCTGTAACTTGTTTCCTGAGTCCATACAACCCAGATGGCTCACTCCTTTCACATCTCATTTCTACTACCTCTGTGATTTTTTTAAAATACACTTTTGCTTGTATTTGAGTCTTGGCTCTGAATTCTTTTAGTCAAAATTGAAGGACCTAGGTGTAACATTTTGGTGGTGTTCACTGTTAACATTCATATGTTTGAAAGAATATCAAGTCAAAAATCACCCCATTAATGTTTGAATTTAACTTCTTGTTTTTCAATGAGCTGTAACACATGCAGAACACCTCTGTGGGTGCCACATCCACTGTAATTAATACCTTTAGTAAAGCAAGAAGAAACAGGAATACTGCTTCTTTTAATTCCTTCGCTATACACTTTCTTGCAGACAAAGTCAGATAGATTGTAAATGTGGGAGCCCTTCCAATACCTTCCACGGCTTCTAGGTGAATCTTCAGGCTGGCGTTCTCCCTTTGATTTCACACAAAGAAGAAGCTGTCTGAAATGAGGAAGGGATTTGGAAAAAAAATGTCAGCAGAACAGTCAGACATCAAGCTTTGGGTTCCTTACCTGTCAATTTCAGGCACTAGCATGGATGATCTTTAATGATGATAATAGCTAACATTTATTGAGTGCCAACTACCTGCTGAATACTTTATTTGAATTGTCTTCTTTAATCCTTGTCACAAACTTTTGTGGTAGGAACTGTTCTTACCAACTATCTTACCCTCACCCCACCAACCACCTCCATTTACAAATGGGGAAACCAAGTTCTTTATCTAAAATCTGTGGACTAAAAAGGGTCACATGTGAAACCTAACAAGCTCAGAAGAGTTCTACCTGGGGTCTTACAAACACATATACCTAAAGTAACTATATAAGATGGTTTGAAATGAAATCATTCTAACTAAAAGCAGTTCATGGCAAATAGTCATGTTCTTAGGCAGTATTTTTCCTTAACAAAAGCCATTCTTTACCTTTGCTGAGCCTGTATATTGTCTTTTTGCATCTATGATAACATACCTTTGGAATGTCAAAGTAATTTCTTTTTTTCAGGACCCCTCAAAGCACAGGCACTACTCTGCAGAGAGCACAAATCCTCCCATTGTTATTTTTATTGTGTTAGTTGTTGACTGTTAACTATTCTGTATCCACCTAAAAAAACTATGTATATATATAAAATTTTGCTTTTTACACAATCCCAGAGGTTTCCCTGTTTTGCTTCCTCCTGCCTCCATAATTTATCACTAATGGTTTTCATGTAACCTAATTACATCTTCTCTTTTGGTTGTAATGTACAAAATAAGATGCATAACCACCATTCTCGGGAGCATTTTCTCAATCCATTGAGGTTTTGCTTCCCAGAAATTCTTGGCACAAATAAACTCATAAAAATTCTCTACAGTTTGAATGTTTCTTACATTGACAGATCTTACAGCTGATATGGGCAGAATTCAAATCCATATTTGATGAGTCAAGAGTCCAAGTTCAAATTCCATTTCTAATGAAACATATGTGCCAAATTGGTGTTGGAGGGGTGTGACACAGTTTCCAGCTGGATTAAGGTATATTACCTGAGCACTGCACAACTGAGTGAAGGTCAGTTCTTGACTCTCTTTGATTTAGAAGGATGGTGACCAGAAAATATTCAGGAACCAAAGAAGTCAATATTATCTTTTAGAAAGAGGAAAATTCTCTTCTCAGTTCTAAAATATACACAAATGTACATTCTCTCATTCTCTCTGTTATGGGCAAAATTGTGTTCACCTCAAACTTACATGTTGAAGTCTATAGGAGCAGAAAAATAATTCTCCTATCCTTCTGGTACTTTGGCTGGTTAAACAATTAAAATAACAGAAGAGATTAGCAGAAGAAAACCAAATAAATTTGGTACATACAGGAACCCCAAAGACATAGAGCTCAGATGGCAGCCAGGTAATTGAGGCTTATATAACATCCTGAGCTAAGGAAAGGGGTAGGGGGGTCTGGAGATACAATATGGAGGAAGGCCATACATTGGAAATGGTGGGGGTTCAATTCCAGGTCAGGGCACATAGGAGAGTCAACAGATGAACACATGGATAGAATGAACAACAAATCAATGATCCTATCTCTCTTTTTCTCAAATAAATAAAAAGGAAAAATAACAAAAGTTGCCTTATTATGCAAATAAAGTAAGAAGTATCTTTGGTAATAGTTCTCTTCCTGGTACAGGCACCTTTTCTGATACAAATTCAGGCAGAGAGGGAAGTAAACAACTTTTCTTGAATCTATTAGGTTTTCATTACCTTCAGCTTCAAATAATCCTCAAGCCAAAGTGGCATACTTTGGAGTGACAAATTCTGTTCCCCTTTGCTTTCACTTTTGAAACAAGGTAATAAGTTTCACAGTCCAGAATTTGAATTGATAGATTGCTCCACATGTCATCAAACCAGTCTTATTCTTGAGAATAAGTCAGTTCAGTTAAACAGTTGTGTCTCATTTCAGGAGGTGGTTTTGTAGATGGGTTCCCAAAATTAGGCCTATATTGTGCAAGCAATTAGGTAATTAATAAGAGGCATTTCTATGGAAACAAAAGAAAAACAAAGGTTAATGTTTGGAGCAAATTGTAAATGCAGTGTCTGAATCCTAAGAGCTGTCACTCTCAACATCAGGCTTGAAGCCCCTTCAGAGATAGTGAGGGCAGGCAGTGCAAGCTGACAGATTTTTTTTTCTGGTTTACATTTTCATGTCTCTGAAATGTCATCAGGTAAACTTTCTGAGTGGTCCATGCAACAACAGGCATGATGAAGGTTGTCTAAACATGAGCTATTGTGGTGATTTTTCTGAAGTTATGTCAACTTGTCTAGTTTCACTTTGTAGACCTTTAGGAAAAAGGGCATTTTTATTTCTCTATGATTCCAAGCCAAAAGGATGGGAGAAAGTTTGAAACATTAATTTAGAGAATCATGGCCAGATATTGGAGGAAACTAGAAAAAATCATTATCCAGTCCAATTTAGAGGAAGAAAACAAAACCTCAAAAATAATGGACAGCACTAGAATATAATATCAATAAAGATGTGCTACTAAAACATCATTTTTCTCTCTAAAATCAGCCTCATTTCTACCAAAGATAGCCAAATTAATTCTAATTCGTTTGTAAAATAAGTCTAGTTTCAATGAACTTGATCTGATTTTTTACATATGTGCAGCAAGAATAGTGATTGACCATATTGGCTCATTGGCTCTTTTAAATCTGCTTTGCTGCAACTTTTCATAAAGAACCTTTTGAGGCTAGGAAGCTGAGCCGAGGATTCACCATCAGACTTTGCCTTCAATATCCATAGATTTGAGTGAACTCTTCTTGAGGTCCCCAAAATATCCTGAAGTTTCTGTACCTGCCAGAAAGGACCTTCCTTACTCACCTGGTCAGGAACCATGTAACCAGGTACCAGGCTGTTTTTTCAAAGGGCTCTGTTGGCTCCATAAAGCCAATCTTAGTTTCTTAAACTTAAAGCTATCTGACATATTTGAAGCTATTCATATTCTCAAGCCTAACATTTGAGTCAAAGCCTTGATAATATAACCAATGTTTCCAACTGCATTCTGTTCTAAGCAGAACATATTTTTATTGAACTTATGCAAATAAATATATCATCATAAGAATATTAATTAAACTTCCAAATGCTGGAGGATCATGTTGGGAGAAAAGGTAATTGTTCCATCTTTGTTTTCAAAGCTATACTTTACAACAATGCTGTAAATAATAGTCAAAAGAAAAAGAGAAAAACATTTTCTTAAATCTGGAAAAAGAACCAACAATTTTCAAACAAAAAAGCCATAGTAATTTTAATTATCCCCATGAGTTAAATCAGTCCCATGTTATTCTTATTCTGCTTGAATCTAGTTTTTCCATTAATTCTGGAAATTCTTACCCAATTCAGTCTTATGATCTTAAAAAATAGTTCAGAGATGTTTGCTCGCTAGTGTCCTTTTCAGGAATCTTTTTGCTTGCTAGTGTACTTTTGCAGGAATGTTTTTTTAAAAAAACATCAGAGTAAAACAATAACCATAAATGATAAAAAAAACTTTTAAATAGGCCACAGTTAAAGATTTGACAAGAATTCATTATGATGCAGATGACTTCTGGCCAAGATGGAAGTGTAGGTAGATAGATACACTTTGCCTCCTCACACAACCAAAAGAAGGACAACAACAAATTTAAAAACAAAAAATAACCAAAATCACCAGAAAATTGAACTGTACAGAAGTTCAACAACCAGGGAGTTAAAGAAGAAACATTCATCAGACTGATAGGAGGGACAAAGATGGGCAGCTGGAGGGGCAGAGATAGGGCAGAGAGGACTTGCAGCAAGGTAGTGGCTGGAGGACAGGGTGAGGCAGCAGCTGGCAGACCAGGCAGTGCTACATTTGCATGCAAATAAACCAGGAGGAACAACTGGGGAGTGAGACAGACTGCACAATCCAGGGTTTCAGTGTGGGGAAATAAAGCCTCAAATTCTCTGACAATAAAAGCCTGTGGGGGTTGCAGTGGTGGTAGAAACTCTGAGCCTCACAGGAGAGTTTATTGGAGAGACCCACAGGGTCCTAGAACATATACAAACCCAACACCCATTTATCAGCACTAGAAGGGCCCAATTTGCTTGTGAGTAGTAGGGGAAGTGACTCAAAGCCAGCTAAAAGCCCAGCAAGCAGCATTGTTCCCTCTTATACCCTTCTCTCACATACAATACCACAACACAGCATTGTGGGTTGCTCTGCCCTGGTGAATACCTAAGGCTCCACCCTTTACTACATAACAGGTAGACCAAGGCAAGAATATATGGCCCAAATGAAAGAACAGATCAAAGCTCCACCAATAGAACTAAACAATGAAGAGATAGCCAAGCTATTAGATGCAGAGTTCAAAACACTGGTAATCAGGAAGCTCACATAAGTGGTTGATTATGGTCACAAAATGGAGGAAAAGTCAAGGTTATAAAAAGTGAAATAAAGGAAAATGTACAGGGAATCAACAGTGAAGGGAAGGAAACAGTGACTCAAGTCAATGGTTTGGAGAAGAAGGAAGTAAGAAACATTTAACCAGAGCACAATGAAGAAAATAGATTTCAAAAAAAAAAATGAAAAGAGGCTTAGGAACCTCCTGGACAGCTTTAAATGTTCCAACATCTGAATCATTGGGGTGCCAGGAGAAGAGGAAGAGCAAGAAATTGAAAACTTATTTGAAAACATAACAAAGGAGAACTTCCCCAATCTGGCAAAGGAAATAGACTTTCAGGAAGTCCAGGAATCTCAGAGAGTCCCCAAAGAAGTTGGACTCATGGAAGCACACATCAAGGCACATCATAATTACATTACCCAAGATTAAAGATAACGAGAGAATCTTAAAAACTGCAAGAGGAAAGGAGAGAGTTACCTGCAAAGGAGTTCCCATAAGACTATCAGTTGATTTCTCAAAAGAAACCTTGCAGGCAAGAAGGGGCTGGAAAGTATTTGAAGTCGTGAAAGGCAAGGACCCATATCCAAGATTACTCTATTCCAACAAAGCTATCATTTAGAATGGGAAGGCAGATAAAGTGCTTCCCAGATAAGGTCAAGCTAAAGGAGATCATCATTATCCAGCCCTTATTATATGAAATGTTAAAGGGACTTATCTAAGAAAAAAAGAAGATAAAAAATATGAACAGTAAAATGATAACAAACTCACATTATCAACAACTGAACTTAAAAAAATAAAAACAAACTAAGCAAACAACTAGAACAGGAACAGAATCACAGAAATGGAGGTGACATGAGATCATATGGAGGGTTATCAGCAGGAGGGGGAGAGGGGAGAATGAGGGAAAAGATACAGGGAATAAGAAGGATAAATGGTAGGGTTAAAATAGACAGGGAGAGGTTAAGAATAGCATGAGAAATGGAGAAGCCAAAGAAGTTATATGTATGACCCATGGACATGAACTAAGTTGGGGGAATGCTGATGGGATGGGGGTGCAGTGCAGAAGGTAATAAAAAGGAGAATAAAATGGGATAACTGTAATAGCATAATCAATAAAATATATTAAAAAATTCATTGTGATGGAATTGACAAGGACATATACTTATTTTGTACAGGGACATACATTTCAATATAATTTGAATTATGACTAACATTATACAGGGACATAATCAGAATTTTATGAAATTCACCCAATTTCTAGAATGCTTATATACCTATGCAAATAGAGCATAAATAAAGCTTAACATTACTTTTTATTTGACAATCAATGCTTACCATATAATTTGACACATAAAGTAAGGTTAATTAGCTTAATATCTCCTTTTTAAAAAGAGAGAGAACAAATATTTTGAGATGTTCCAAGGACCTTCTTTAAAAATCTCAAAGTTATTTCAGGTGAAATAGACTTCCTATAAAATTTGATTTTGGGCCAGTCTCTTCCCCTTCTTGTATGAATTGCCCATGGATGTGGACAACAGTGTGGGAATTGACTGGGAGCAGGGGGTGGGGTAGGTGGAGGAAGGCAAAGGGAGAAAAATTGGGACAACTGTAATAGAATAACAATTACAATGATTAAAAAACTGATTTTGGAAAGTTTGATTTTGGAAAGTTTGTCAAAAATATCGAAATGTTTTAGACCATTACTAAATAAAGATAACAGATTATTATTTATCTATTTAGCCAAAGTGACAATAAAATACTTCAAAGGGAAATACAGAAGATCACACAATTGTGGGGAAAACTTTGTTTTTAAAAAAAATATTGAGAAGATTCAGTTTTTTAAGTAATCAAAGATCTGAATAAGGCAACACGAACCACAGAACATTATTTTAACAAAACAAAAAATCCTTACATTTGAGGCAGACTACTGAAAAAGTAAGGAAAATTCTTCCACATTCTCTCATAAGGAGCAGACTAACAGTCTACAAACTTTATTTTTTTAGCAAATGGATGAAATTTAAGTTTTAGTTTTATATATGAATCTACTGATTCTAAAGCTTAATTTTCTAACCCTTATAATAAATGCATTTACTTTCACCCACCTTGACCAAACGTAAGATTTTCTTTTTCATTTTTCAACTTTTATTCAATTTGTCCTTTATTCTTCCCTATCCCATATTGAATAAATTATTTACTTTAGGACAAAATTACTTTCTGTTTCAATAACAAGAATGCATCTTCATACCTCATACCATTTCTTACCCCCAAATATATCTCAGTCTTCCTACATACAGAGTTGTTTTTTTAATTATTTTTGGTAGCTTTAATTATATACATTAATTAGAATTCTTAGCCTTTAGAAACCTTTATTACTAGTGAAAATTAAGAAATAAACTATTGTGCCACTGTCAAAAATGGATACCAACAAAGATATTATGGCATTGAACAATGCCCTAGATCAAATGGACTTAACTGATATATAGAGAGCCTTTCATCCCAAAGAAGCAAAACACACATTCTTTTCAAATGCACATGGAACGTTTTCAAAGATGGACCACATGACAGGACACAAAGAAAGCCTCAACAAATTCAAGAAAGTTGAAACAATATCAAGAATTTTCTCTGGCCACACAGGACTGAAACTAGAAACAAACCTCAAGGTAAAAACCACAAAACACTCAAACTCATGGAGATTGCATAGTATGCTATCAAACAATGAATGGGTCTAGAATAAGATGAAGGAAGAAACAAAAATCTTTCTGGAAACAAATGAAAATGAACTCACAATAACCCAAAACTTATGGGACAAAGCAAAGGCAGTCCTGAGAGGAAGTTCACAGTGATACGGGCCTACCTAAAAAAGATAGAAACATTTCAAATAAACAACTTAACCCCACACCTATAAGAACTGAAACAACAACAACAAAGATGGCCCAAAGCAAATAGAAAGAAGGAAATAGCCAAGATCACAGCAGAATCAAATGACATAGAGACTCAAAGCACAATTAATAAATCCAGGAGCTGGTTGTTTGGGAAGATAAAATCAACAGGCCTTTAAGCAGACTCATCAAGAAAAAAAGAGAAAGGACCCAAATAAACACAATCACAAATGAAATAGGACAGATTACAACTGATACCACAGAAAGAAATTACTACTAAGAAATATAGCCAAGAAATTTAAAAATCTAGGGGAAATGGGCAAATTTCTAGAAAAATATAATCTTCTAAAACTGAATGAACAAGAAACAGAAAGCCTGAACGGACCAATAACAGCTGCTGAAATTGAAGCAGTAATCAAGAAGCTTCTGACACACAAAATGCCTGAACAAGAAGGTTTCACAGGAGAATTTTACAAAGCATTTAAGGAAGAGCTAACCCCCATCCTTTACAGATTATTCCAAAAAATTCAAGAAGATGGAAGACTCCCAAACTCTTTTTATGAAGCCAACATCATCCTAATCCTAAAAGCAGATAAAGACATAGCAAAGAAAGAAAACGTTAGGCCAATATCACTGATGAAAATAGATGCTAAAATCCTCAACAAAATTTTGGCAAATCGCATCCAGCAATATGTTAAAAAGATCATAGACCATGATCAAGTGGGATTGATGCCAAGGATTACAAATCAATAAACATAATACATCACATAAATAAAATGAAAGAAAAAACCACATGATCATATTAATAGATGCAGAAAAAGCATTTGATAAGGTACAGTACCCATTTATGATAAAAGCATTCAGCAAAGTAGGAATAGAGGGAGTGTTCCTCAACATAGTAAAGGCCATATATCAGAGACCTATAGCCAACATACTCAGTGGGTGAAAACTTATTTCCCACTAAGTTCAGGAACAAGACAGGGATGCCAGGTTTCACCACTCCGATTCAACATAGTATTGGAAGTCCTTGCCACAGCAATCAGACAAGAAAAGGAAATAAAAGGCATCAAAATTGGAAAAGAGGAAGCAAAACTGCCATTGTTTGCAGATGATATGATAGTGTACACAGAAAATTCTATAGACTCCACCAGAAAACTACTTGACCTAATAAGTGAATTTGTCAAAACAGTGGGATACAAGTCCATATTCAGATATCAAAGGCAATTTTGTATACAAACAATGAAATATCAGAAACAGAAATCAGGGAAAAAATCCCATTTGGTCTAGCAACAAGAAAAATAAAATACTTAGGAATAAACCTAACCAAGGATGTAAAAGACCTATACTCAGAAAACTATACAACACTGAAGAAAGAAATTAAGGAAGACACAAACAAATGCAAGCATCTGCCATGCTCATGCATTGAAAGAATTAACATCATCAAAATGTCCATACCACCCAAAGCAATTTATAGATTCAATGCAATCCCTATTAAAGTACCCATGACATATTTCACAGATATGGGACAAACATTTCAAAAATTTGTATGTAACCACAAAGGACCCCGAATAGCTGCAGCAAGTTTGAGAAAGAAGACCAAAGTAGGAGGGATCCCAATACCTGATATCAAACTGAATTACAAGGTCATTGTAATCAAAACAGCCTGGTACTGGCACAAGAACAGACACATGGACCAATGAAACAGAATAGAGAGTCCAGAAGCAAACCCAAGTCTCTATGGTCGATTAGTATTTGACAAAGAGGGCAGAAATGTAAAATGGAGTAAAAATAGCCTCTTCAACAAATGGTGTTGGGAGATCTGGACAGCTACATGTGAAGAAATGAAACTTGATCACCAACTTACAGCATACACACAAAAAAATTCAAGGTGGATTATAAGTCATTACACCATACAAGTCCTAGAGGAAAACATAGGCAGGAAAATCTGAGACATTCCATGCATCGACATCTTCACTGATATGTCCCCTAGAGCAAGGGACAAAAAGGAAAGAATAAACAAATGGGACCTCATCAAATTAAAAAGCGTCTGTATGGCTAAAGAAAACAGCATTAAAATGAAAAGAGAACCAACTGTATGGGAAAACGTATTTGCCAATGATACCTCTGACAAGGGTTTGATGTCCAAGATATATAAAGAACTCACACAACTCCACTCCAGGAAGACAAACAACCCAATTGAAAAATGGGCAATAGACTTTAACAGACACTTCTCCAAGGAGAACATAGAGAGAGCCCATAGATATATGAAAGGATGCATCACTAGCCATCAGAGAGATTCAAATTAAAACCACAATGAGATATTACTTCAGAGCAGTCAGAATGGCCATCATAATCAAATCAACAAACAACAAGTGTTAGAGAGAATGTGGAGAAAAGGGAACTCTAGTACAATACAGACTGGTGCAACCACTGTGGAAAACAGTATGAAATTTCCTCAAAAATCTAAAAATGGAACTGCCTTTTGACCTGGATGTTCCACTGCTGGGATTATATCCTAAGAACCCTGAAACACCAATCCAAAAGAACTTATGCACCCCAATGTTCATAGCAGCACAATTTACAATAGCCAAGTGCTGGAAGCAACCTAAGTGCCCATCAGTAAATGAGTGGATCAAAAGCTGTGGTACATTTACACAAGGGAATACTATACAGCAGAAAGAAAGAAGGAGCTCCTATACTTTGTGGCAGAATGGATGGAACTGGAGAGCATTATGCTAAGTGAAATAAACCAGGCAGTGAAAGACAAATACTATATGATCTCACCTTTAATTGGAACCTAATCAACAAAACAAGCAAGCAAAATATAACCAGAAGCATTGCAATTAAGAACAATCTGACAATAGCCATAGGGGAGGTGGGAGGAGATAATGGGGGGAAAGAGAGTAAGGGTTTTCAGTACAAGTATAAGAGAAACATGAACAAAACCAAGGGGGATTGGAAGCAGGGGAAGGAGGCAGGGATGGCTGGAGTTGGGGACAAGTGGTTGGGAAAAATGCAGACAACTGTAATTGAACAACAATAAAATAATTTAAATAAATAAATATATTTTATTTATTTATTTTAAAATTTTAAAAAGGTATATTTGGTAACAGCTTTTTTCCAGGTACAAGTCCCTCTTCCATTGTAAATCTAGGCAGTTGAGGGGGAGGTAAGGAGCTTTTCTTGAATCTGCTGGGTTTCCATTACCTTTAGCTGAAAATAATTCTCAGGTTATAGTGGCATATTTGGGGTGACAAATTCTACTCTCCTTTAGTCCTAACCTTATTAAGAAAAATTATTCATTTACTGTTAAAGATGGTAAGTCAGACATTGTGCATGAAGTGTTTTGCAGTACTGGAGAGAGATCCAGCTCAGCCACAAACACAAGGTCAAGTGGAGGTTTGTAGCCAAGGAGTGGAACCAGGAGAGTGGTGGTCAACAGATGGAAAATTGCTAAGAGGCTAGGAGAATTCTTACTAGACCCACTCAATAGTATTCTTGCTGAAGGTACACAGAGTAAGGGGATATTGATGGTGGGTTTGGCGAAAGCCTCAAAAGTCTAACTTCAGGATCAATTCAGAATGACATGTAGCATTATTCAAATTCATAAGAACTTTAACAGGAGAAACTTTCATACACAGGCAAAGCAGTGGCTGCCAGTGGTGGTTGACTGGGAAGAACCCATACCTCTTGAAGGACAGGGTCCCTTTTTATAGGGGTCTTATAGTAAAACCACATGGTGGCTAGTCACATAGACCACCAGAAATAACAATGCATTCCTAAGTTAACAGATAGCATTAGGTAGTTATCCACACTCCATACATTCATTAACCTCCTTCCTGGGTGCAAGATATTTGTCTTTGTGTGGCATTTTGGTTTTCTAGGAAGTTAGCCAAGCCTGAGACTACAGATAGTTACACACAGAGTCCAACATTTCCCAGACATCTTTGCTTCTGGAGCCATATTGCATCTAAAGTGAGTTCCCCTAGTAGTGGGTGAGGAATTTGATCAGATATGAAGGGTGGAGATTTTCACCAAAATGACCCAGCAGGATTCTTGCTAAAATGATTAAATGGACCAAGGACAACTCCCAAGATCTGTGCCTTGAGAGCTTAGATGAGACTGACTGTAGTACATCAAGGAAAGAGCCTTTGTCAATCCCCAGTACCTCAGAATATGACTGTATTTGTAGATTGGACCTTTAAGGGGTGATTAAAGTTAAATAAGTCTATTATGGGTGATTGTATTTAGAAATAGAGACTTCAAAGAGGTGATATAGTTAAAATAAGGCCTTTAAGTTGGCCCTAATCCAATCTGGCTCATATCCTTATAATAAGAGAAAGTTTAGACACAGAAAACACCAGGAATGCACATGCACAGAGCAAAGACTGCATGAGAACACAGTGAGGTGACCATGTGCACACCAAAAAGAGAGGCTTCAGAATGAGATCAAACTGGCTGACATCTTGAGCTTGGACTTCCAGCCTACAGAACTGTGAGAAATAAGTTTCTGTTCTTTAAACTGCCAATCTGTGATATTTTGTTATGGCTGCCTGAGCAAAAACAATACTATCTCTGAAGATTAATCTTAATAAGCTTAGTAGGTAGAAGAAAGAAGTAACTCCTTAACTGTTTAAAAATAGGAAAATATTCTATTTCTAGATGTAATAATTTAGGTTTAATGAGACCTTTAAAAATAAGAAAAGTGAACTCTATTACACAAAAGTTCTTCAGAATTGGGTCCCCTGCTGAATCCCCAATCTTGTGGTTTTGAGGAGGTAAGTCTTCCATCTTAGGGGAACTTTCCCTACTGCTGGGCCATGTGAACAACAAAAGACAAATCTATCTCATTAACCCATTGAACTATATTGTCTAAATATCTTGCGGAAAAAAGAACAAAACTTAGTAAACATGCCTTTTCATTTCCAAATGATTGCTCTAGGAGCATTTCCTTCATAAACAATCATCAAATATCCAACCACACAACAAATCTATTAAATTACAATTATATTATTTTCTAATTAAATTCAAACTAGAGAATTGCTAGAAGTAAAGCATTCTGGGTTGTTGTCTCAAATTCATCATTAACTTTGGAAGTAACTAGGTGAGTCTCATTTCTTCTCTGTGTCAATTTTCTCCTGTAGACAGGGACAATAATGCATTATCCAACTAAATTTAATAAGTGATTAAAGTGATACAAATACTCATGAAATATTTGAAATAACCACAAGCTAGAGAAGTATAAGGCAATGTAACATTTTTTCTTATTAGCTTACCTGGCTTATTTAATTTCTACAAAAAACTTTGGGAATATACCTAGAAGTATTCTCAAAAGAATCTTAAAAAGTACATACTAATTATAGATTTTTAAAAAGATATTAAGTAAAATTGTGTGACCTCTTACTGAATTAACATATTACTACACAAAATAATGACAAAAATATTACATAAACCCAGAAGTTTTTCATATATCACTATGCTGTTCTTCCACAATTTTCTTAAAGGTGTAAACTCTCTTCCAAATTCCTGAACAGCTATTCTGAAAGCTTTCTGTGTTAAGGTTACAAACCTAATTGTCATTCTCATTCATAAGAACATCCTCTCTGCCACTGTTAGTTTACCCTCCCATAATCTCCAACAGAGGCTGATCCTCCCTTTTCTTTTTCTTGTGGAATTTAATTACCATGTGCATAGAAATAATGCCTGAATCCATGTCTCAAGTTTGACTCTGTTGAAGCTTTGAAACTTAAAATGCATGCGTGTGTGTGTGTGTGTGTGTGTGTGTGTGTGTTCAATTGTCTTTCCTGCACTCATGCTCTCTTAATTTTTGTTCCCTGAGAAAGAATGTAAGGTCAAGGAGTTTGTCTGGGAGATGCTATCAGGAAGTAAGGGCACAGAGAAGTTAGAGGGAGAAGGTTTGTTATCAAGCAGGTGAGATAGGCAAGCAATTGGGTTTAACCCCACTGGGGACGTCTGGAGGACCATGTAGAACATACTCTATGAAACTGGGGTATTTAACTGCAACCTGCCATAAGGCATTGTTTAATTGATGCCATCAGCACAAGGTACATATTCTTAGCTTTATTTTTAATTCATCTCTTTCATAGTACTTATCCATTTTATCACCAAAGCTGACATGTCTCAGCTACAATTTTCTTTTGTCCTCCCACATCCAGACTCATAAGCTCCTTGGGCAGAGTTCTGTGAGCTGGGAACCCTGTCTCTAGTTCACCCTGATGCCATTCTGGTGACATACCACTGCTCGAACACCAGTGACAGAATGTTTTGTTTTCTCATTGAAGTGGTGCACTGTTGCTTATTATAGTAAAGCCAAACTATTTGGCCCAATCTTTACTTTCCACCCAACTTCAAGCCCAGATCATCAAGTCCACTTAACACCTGCTAGTGATGTGTGCTGTGTCCCTACCCTGATCTATGTCACTCTCCCTTTGTTCTTTACCTTTGGCTTCTCTCACTGTTTAATATCTGTTGTGTTCCTTCCCATCTTAAGTCCATTGCAATTGCTGCTTCTTCTTGTCTGTAATCCTTCTCTCTGTTCTTCACTTACTAACTCCTCCTCCTCTCAGTTTGAATGGCAATTGGTTGAGCCTTTTCTAACAAATTCTCCTTATCCAGCCTCCACCCTGTGCACTGAGAGGTCAGGTAACTGTTAAATACTTTTATAGCATCTGTTTTTATTATTCATATCACTTCTTATAATTGCAGTTAGTTAATTGACTAATTGCATCAATTATTAATTACATTTTTAGTATTTGCTACTTTCTTGGCAGGTTGTAAATTCTACAAGTGCCTGTACTGTTCATCCATGGATCCCTGACACCTACCATGATGCTCAGCATATTGCCAGCATCAATACATACAAAGAAAAAAATATTTCAACTTATACTGTCCAGCTCCTATGATGCTGCCCATCCACCTCATTTAGATGAAACTCCTTGTAAACAAATGTGCTTAGTAAATATTGTGGATGTATCCTGGACAAGCAATTTGAGAGGGCTCTTTGAAAACATAAAGTTGAAGAACAACATGTTATGAAATCATCATTCTTTGTCTATACCCAAAACATCATATTGTATACCATTTGCAAATTAACTATATGAAACAATAACAGAAACTTGATAACAATGTTAATGGTAGCAGAGTGTAGAAAACAAGATGATTGAATGTGTTAAAGCTTTGTTTACTAGCAAATTTAAGGGAAAATGCACAGAAGTTAGTAGAGTGATGACTTAATGCTTTGGGAATTTAGAGGATGGTATCAGAATAATCAGTTTCAACTGTGACATAACGTATTCAAATGAAAAGAGAATTTGATTTCACTTAAGTTTATTTGATAGAACTTAACACTTGAATAACTGCTATTTGCTACAAAAATATAGTTACCCAAATGGGCTTGTAACTTAGAAATGATGATACATGTTTATTTTAAAAGATAGAAAGGTAATTACAAAACATACTAGTGGCAATCTAGGTTTTCATTATGACAGCAGCAAGTTGACAATTATGTAAAATGTTGTAAAAAATACTGGCAGTCATAAATTTGCTTTTGACTTGGTAGCCTTAAATATAGGAGTGGACAAATGTAGGTTTACAGTTGTAATACAAATAAATAATATAATAACTAATAAATGATAATATAAAAATAAACTTTGTTTCGCATACTCATAATTGTAAACCTACCTTTGCCTATCCCTCTATGCTTTCTGCAACAAACTTTGTGTTCTTGAAACTTTTATATTGAACACCCAGGGTGAATAATTGCATGAAGGGTGACAATGAGACATTTATAAATATAGAATTTTTCTATTCAGTGGTTACATTTTCTATAAGAAGAGTTTGATGTATATTTAATATTAGACCTATTTAAATATACATACACATCACTGAAGGGAAAACTGCATTAAAAGAAAGCACCATGTTATCAATTTCTGGCATAACTTTAAAATGTTGTTATTAATTATAAATGGAGCACTTTTCCTGTGATATATTATTTGTTTGACATCTGGCAGGGCCTGAAACAATTTATTCATGTTCTTTGTTACATGTCATTCAGTTCCTGGGGCCATTATTTCTGAGGGAAACCAAGCAACATAACTGGTAGCCTACATGAATGATTCATACTAGAATGCTCTAGAACATGCTATTCAATGAGATATGCTGATTGACTAATCCAACTTGACAGCTGAACCTTCTGTGGCATCAGGAGAAAGTGATCCATTTACCAGATCTTTGAGATTAACTAAACCTTTCAATAGCTTCAGTGCTCTATAGTCTTCCTTTGCAGGAAATATTTGCAACATTATCATGATGAAGCATTTTCTACAGACACACACACACACATACACACACACACAATGATTATTTATCTTTGTCACCTTCTAGACACTTAGTCATCCTTTAAAAAATAATTCCTTTACTATTACAGAGTCAGCACATTCACATGTATAAAAAATTAGAAAATACAAACAAACAAGCAAACAAAATTAACCTTCACATCACACAGAATTACATCTTATGTTGTAGTGCATAGACTTTTGGAGCTTTATATAAGAGGCCTGTCCAGAAAGTATCTATCCATGTGCTATGAAAAATAGAGACACTTCTTGAAGAAGATACAAGGTACAAGAAACATTGTAAATAAGACAGTGACATCTCAACCCCCTTCAAAGTAGGCACCTTGTGATCTCACACAGTTCCCCCAACTGCCATCAGCTGTCCTGTCGTATTTCCCGGAATCTCATCAAGAGTCTGAAATCTCTTCCATTTCAAAGGTTATTTTAGTTTTTGGAAAAACCAGAAGTCACAGAGCACTGAATCTGTGCTGTAGTGAGGGCTGAGTCACTTGGGTGATTTTATGTTTTGCCAAAAATCTCTACACGAGATGTGATGTATGTGCAGGTGTGTTGCTGTGATGAAGCTGTCAATCACCATCTGCGGCCTTCTGAATCATCCCAATAGTTTCTGTGGAGGAATGTTCAAACTTAATGGAAAATTTGATGCAGATTGGTTGCTTTACTCAGTCATTTTGAATTCAATGGCCACATACTACACATGCTCACTCAACAGTGTCTCCTGCACCCACTGACTAGTACAGTGAAGTCATCATTGTTCAAGCATGCACATTCTGGTCCACTCTTCTTGGCTCCCAGGTTGCATGGATGTTGTGCAAACCATTCTTGTTATATTGAATTTGGAATATATTAAATATGGAATTTTTCCAGATAGACCTCATATATTCCTATGTATGCTTGTATTTATATTCACACACATTTGTATGTATTTTTCTTTGCCAATATGAGATTTTATTCTACCTACTATCCTAAAACTTAACCTTTTTAGTCAATGATCTTTTTATTTCATTACATTTTTATTTAATTGAATAGCTAAACCATAGTCACATTTCTCAGATTAAGCTAAAAACTATCCTTACGACTATTTGGTCTTATCCGGGAATCCCATTGTGTTGCCACCATTCAAGGCCAGGCAGGCTCATGGTATTCGTGCAGATGGAAAAATATTCATGGAGCCATTGGAATGTCTGGCATGCCTTTATTCATGGGTGGGCGAGCCATGCATGCTGCAAGCTGTGTATCTATCTGCATGTCTCATGTCGTGGTCCCTGCTCCCCAGTATGGTACCCATCATGGCACTCGTCTTCTTGTGTGTCTCTCATTATCATTGCCCCAGCAGGGAGTCTCTACCTGTTTAAGTACTAGAGGGGAACAAAGCCGGCAAGATGCCAGAAATTATATAATATTAACATAATTCTGTGTATGCATGCCCACTTCATGTTATGGGAACAGTTTATTGGACCAAGTCTTAAAGCTATGAGAACACTAGTTATCAGGCCCCTCCAAGGCTAGGGGACACTGCTTCTCTTAACTACCCAGACACCTGGGTGAGGAAGCCAGACTGCCTCCATGTACCCTACACCCACGAAGAAACATATCTAACTGTTACATCCCTTCTTTCTCTTCAATATGTCAGGATCCCTATCTTATGACATTGGCTCATTGAGTACATAGGGCCAGTTTGTCTGTGGAATGTTTCACCTTCTAGATTTGTCTGGTTGCTTCTTTATCGTATCATGTAATTTATTCCTGTATCCCTACCATCTGACAGTTAAATTTAAAGAATTGATGAATTCATGAGAAACATTTTAGCTGGGGTATAATATACATGACTCTATATCTAGAACTGAAGTGTCCAACATGGCAGCTACCAGTCACACTTGTTTATTTAAATTTAGGCTAAAATTAATTAAAATTGAAAATTAAGTGCCTCAATTGTACAAGCCACAATTTAAGTGCTCAATAGTCACTTGTAGTTAATGGCTACCATTTGGACAGTGCAGATATGGAACACTCCCTTCACTGTAAAAAGTTCTACTAAATTTGCTAGGTAGAGATTAAGTCCATGTCTCTACCCCTGAGTCTGAGCTTGACTATGTCACTTTCTTTGGCCAGTCAGATACTAGTAAACATGATACAAACAGGGGCTTGGAAAATGTTTGTGAACCAGAGATTGCTCTCTTGCTGCTGAAACCCCTAGACAGCCATGTAAAGAGCTTGAACTGGCCTACTGGAGGATGACACATGATGTGGAGGATGCTCCCAGCTATTCACACTGAGGTCCCAAAAATGTGAGGAAGCCTCAGCCATCTAGCTACCCATCAGCACTCAGACATGTGAGTGAGGCCATCTGATATTCATCAGCCCCCAGTGAAGCTATCAGCTGCACATAATATCAGCAAAGCTGGTCCAGATGGAAGAGCCAACCAGCTGACCCTTAGAATAATGAAGAATACAAAATGATTGTTATTTTTAGCCACTATCACCAATAGATAACTGATACATGATTAGAAAGAAATTGTTATAGTGTTACTTTGTCTCTATGCAATGTCTCATTCTCCATCAAAAACACTCACCTAATGTATAGATCTTGCTGAAACCCATAATTTCTGTAGGTTTTATAAAATGATATTTTTAACTTTTATTATTCTTTCTACATTTATTAACTGGCATTCTCTTGTGAATTAGAGTTTCTCTTTACCAAGTGGGTTAGTTGGTTGTCCTCTCACACAGTTCTTACTGGAAAGGCAGAATAAACATTTAAGTTTTTCCTTTAATTGCCATTGTTTAATGGCCATCTCATATGTTGCTTTTTTGGCTTTCTTCTTTGTGAGCATCTTTATAAATTCATATATTTTATACATTAAATATATTTTATCTATAAAAATTATTCTTTTTGAGAGTTAAATTGTCCCAACTTTGGCCATTGGGAACACTTCAGGCCACATTTTATGCCATTTTAATGCAACCCTAATAATCTTAGAAAGCTTCCTTATTTTCTGACAGAACAAGCTATCTCAAGCTCATCCTGCATCTTCCATGCCCCAGACCTAGACTAAACCATTTCTCTAAGGTGTTCTGGGAAAGTACTGAAGCACATAATCTGGTGCCCAGATCAATCCCAGCATGACATTGTTTTCAGCCATTCCATTTATAGAAACGTATTTCAGAGCCCACAAGGCCTCTCCCTTTCTCAGTCCCCTGGTTTTAGTCTTTGTTCTCAAATCTGCTGACAGCAATTCTTACTCAAGATGCAGCCCTCTCCTCTGTTTTACTATTTGGTGAATTTGCAGCATGTAGTACATTTCACAATCCCCCTTCCTTCCTGTTGCACCATTGTTGGCTTTGTACCAGTTCTGCTACCATTGAGTATGGGGTTTTCTCTGTCTCCTACTTCTGCTGAAGATATTGTCCATGAGTTTTGACTTTTGTTAGCCCTGATGATGCTCTACCTGCTTTTTAGAAACTGAGGTAGATAGTTTTTAAACTGAACTGACATCAGTCCCTATACTAAATCCTCAACCCAAACAAGGGTTGGGAAAGCAACTCAGATAGGTTCAGAAGGTGCATCCTCCTGTTCATGGTTAGTGGTCAGGGAAAGGCACCAACCCAAATGTATCCAATCGAAAGCCATCTGGGACTTTTGCTAGAACTATTAAGGTAGCAGGGCTGAAGGAGTAAAGGCCTGAAACTGCTGGTAGCTGTCTGGCTCTGTCATGCAGAGAACCTGGCTGAAACCAAGGCCCTCATGGAGGGTAGAGTTGAAAGGTAGAGAGCAATATATTTCTGAGACCTTTACTTGAATTCCTGGTCTCAGCCTTACCTGGAACCAGACCAAAACTAGGTTTTTTACTTATGCTATTTTAAAAAGTCTCTTTAAATAAATCAAACAATCTCAGTGAGTGGCACACAGTTAAGTCCCCAATATATGCTATTATTATCATTTTTAAAAACTAATTTGAGTTGGGTTTCTATCATTTGCAAGTTCAATAATAATAACAAAGAAAATAATACCAAAAAATGAGAATTGTGTTAGGCACTTTGCATATTATTTCATGAAATCTTCACTTCAATCCATAAGATACATACACTTATTCCCATTTTGAAGACTTAAGAAGAAGCTTAAGCTTCAAGAAGCTGAAATAAATTGATCATATTTATAGCTAATGAGTGAGACAGCTGGAATTTCCACCTCAGCAGTATGAGTCCTGGAATGAAAGCTCTGAATGACTTAAACATTGTTTGTGATTTAAAACTAATTAGAAGCATAGGCACTTCATCCACACAAGCCAGAAAATCACCTGCAACATTATGCTTACTTAAGAAATGTCTGTGTGTTTACAATCTAAGCTTCATTAATGGCTCATGAAGTTGAAAGCTGTTCTGAGATTCTCCTAATAGAGCAGTGTAATGACTCCACACCAGATTTTACAAACAAATGGCCAATTTCACTTTGCAGAACTCTTCATGTTGATTTCTTTAAAAACTGCCAGTTGCAACAATTAGTGGAGTAGCTGAACAATCAAATCTGGTTGGATAAGGAAGACCGTATTTCCACGACAGTGCCTTGTTCATTGAGGGAAAATTCTCTTCAGATTTTTCTCACTTTTGAAGTAATAGAATTTCCCATTGTAGACAAATACGAACATGTTTTAAAATATGCACTCTCTATCACTTAATGAAAATGATTTCATGAAAGTGTTATAAACTGAATTAAATTACTATGCATTTTTGTTTTAAGATATGCTTAATGATACATAAGTTTAACCAAAGTGACATTATCATTATAGATTCATTTTTACTCCATTTCTTTACAGCACCTTTGTCATGATCATTTCATTAACAGGCACTGATGACTGTCTACATCCTTGGTGAAAAAAGAAAAAATATTAAAGCAACTTTATACCATATACATCTAATTGGAACTTCTCTGTGGAAAGGTTTTCTTAAAAAAATAAATGTAACTATGTTGTTTTAAATGTCTAATGATAATTCTCTATAGTTTACTGCCAGCCTGCCTCTGTGAAATTAGTTACAGCAACACCAAAAAGGCAATAAGATTCTTATTTATTCCTACACATTTCAGCTGGTACTCAATAATGCTATGGGTGAGAGGATTTTTACCCATTTTACAAATGAGAAATTATAGACTTGGAAAGGATAAACAAGCTGAAAAGTGCACAGCTTTGAAACAAAAGGATATAAACCTGGATGACACCAACATTTATGCTTATAACCTTTACTTTTTCTCTTCTAACATGAATTTACTGAAGACTTGGGAATTACAGAAATATTCCACAGAGGATAACTCACATGTCCTCCAAGCCTATAGTCCAGAACTCATCCTCAGGGATCTTAAGTACTTCTCTGGAGACACGTGTAAGTCAGCAATCAATTGAAGCCTACCGCCAAAAAACCAAGGTCTCCCTAAAAAGAGAAAAATGCCTTCCCTATCCCAGAATACCTGCTAAATCCCTAGGATGACTGACAGTGGTATCATCCA
This sequence comes from Tonatia bakeri, assembly GCA_004024845.1. Classification (NCBI taxonomy): domain Eukaryota; kingdom Metazoa; phylum Chordata; class Mammalia; order Chiroptera; family Phyllostomidae; genus Tonatia; species Tonatia bakeri. The sequence goes on along the minus strand of PVIA01008542.1, from coordinate 42,624 downwards.
TTATTTCAAGGGAAGCCCACCACTTACCCAACTCACAGTCTGGTCTGAGGGAAATTGCTATGACTGGACCATTGCAGCTGAACCACTTCAGTTTCACCAGCTGCGGCTGCTTGCACTGTGTGAAGCTATCACCCTGTGGGTAGCTCTCTACCAAACCCAATCCAATCTTTTTTTATTGTTTTATTTATTTTTTCCTCACCTGGGGACATTTCTTCATTGCTTTTTATAGAGAGAGGAAGGAAGAGAGAGAAGTCAATGTGAGACAGAATCTTTAATTGGTTGCCTCTTGTATGTGTCCTGACTGCAGGTCAAATGCACAACCTAGGTATGTGACCTGACTGGGAATCAAATCCGCAATCTTTTGGTTCTGGGTTGACACTCCAACCAGCTGACCTATACCAGCTCAACTGGACACACCAGTTCCCAATTTAATCTTTCTTCTAATTGATGTGAAGGAAACCTGACTTGACCAATACTCAGTCTCTAGGAGAAACACATAACAGCTTTAATACATTTTCAGACATAGGATCACTTCAATCTAACTTTAGGAGAAAAAACTCCTCTCATACAGTTCTGACATACTCTCACTTTATAGGACTAAACAGAACACAGAAAGTCTGTATAGTCAGCCTTGAGATGACTTCCTAGATTTAGATATTGACTCATAAGTCTTGACTAGTGGGCCAACCAGAGAGAACCTCCTAGAACCAAGGGGGGTTATGCTCATAAGATGATCTCCACCTTAGATAGCAAACATTTTGAAACCTTGAAAGTGATAGTTTCTAACGTAAAAAAAAAGTTACCCTCTGCCTGCTCCCAAACTTTTGTTCCATATAGAATACAGCCCCACAGATGTCTGGTACCAGGCAAGGCAAACTGGGAAAACCCACAGGCCATATTTGTCATGCATAGGTCATTTTACAGAAATGACAAGTTGATTTCAAATACCTGATGGTTTCAGTGTGTGGGGGGGTGGTTCATGAGTAACTTAGGTTCCATGGAATATTCAGTGTTCATCCAAGGCTGGGGGTGGGGGGTTAGAAAGATCCACATGGATGATTACCACTTCCCAGAAGTGGGCAGCAGTTCCATGGCTGAAAGTGATCTCCTGATCTTCCATGGCACTTTGCCCAAATTTTGAGGGTCACTGCCCACCTTGCATTTCATTCTTATTATAAAAGCAGTATAACATAGAGGAAAGAACCAGGCTTCGATGTCTCAGAGATTGGGGAATAAATCTCTTTTTTCTTCTTATCAGATGTGTGATCTTGAGCAACTAGCTTTAATATCCAGGTAACTAGCTGCGTCATCTATTATCTATATTTTATGGCAGTGGTGAAAAATAAATGAGACAATATATGGAGAATATTTAGTACATGCCTGACACATATAAGTGACCTAGTAATAGTAGCTATGATATCTTAACTCAGCTCTGAGATCAGGATTCATGTTTTATTTTATCTATCTCCTAACCCAAACCCAATTAAGCATGAACCTGCCATGAGTCTTCTTGTACTTGGTACACATTCAGTACATGTTTGCTGAATGATAAATACATGAATAAGTGAGTGAATATGAAAAGTGCTGACAATGCCTAGAGGAACGTTTTTAAGCCAATAATCACACATTTTGAGTAATGGAGAGTAATATTCACTGTCTGGGAAATAACATTTTAAGAAATAATAAGGAAGTATGGGTAATTTGTGAGATGTCAATGTGCATGTCCTTGAACAGTCAACATTTCCACTAGGGCTAGATGGATCAGACAGCTGCTCAAGATGTACCATGGGTCTTCTACATCACACTTCAGCCCAGGAAAACAATATGTATTGGCTTGGGACCAAGCATTCCATCAAACAATTAGCCAAGTAGCATCCAAGGGCGGCCCACACAGTGCCAGGTCGAGAGTCAGGAAATGGAGTTGAAAGACAGAATTCCTGGCCTTGAGAGCTCACAGTCTATTGGAGAAGGGAAGTGAAGAGAAAATCATGGTTACACAGTAGTCAGGGCAGGTATATGACATGATTTGGGGCTGTGGCAAGATTCCTGTTGCTTAGCCATCTCATTATCTGACTTTACTCTCATTGGCCCAACTGCATCACTATCACCAGCAGAGTGGAATACACTAATTGGTCAGGTCTAGTCACATGCTCATCTCTGAAGCCAAAGGTCAAGATGAGCTCCACCAGAATCATATGGACTGGGCTGTGGGGACAGTTTTTTCCTGGGTTGGGCATTTGCCTATTTGCTGTCAGATCTCTGCTTAGCACCACAGAGAAGTCTTATCTCCTAGATGTCTTTGTCTTCTGCTTCCTAGGTAAGTTCTGCCCATTGGGGTCACTGATGGACATTAGAGGAGGAAGAAAATGAAGCTAAGTTTTCTGTTTCCTTCAGGTGTCTGTGTCTTTTCTGGGATCCCTCCCTTAGTGTCCCAGCTCCTGATGGTCAAGCCTGTCATAGTTCTAGCTTCTGTGAGATGGCCCCAGACTCTGGTGACATTGTCTCTTCCATTGGTCCCCTAGCCCTGAGTGTGGTAGAGAGTTCCCAATGCTGCTAACTGCTGAGCAGCCATGCCACCCTTGTTTGGCCTCTCAACCCTTCTTCCATCAACTGTATGACTATAGTTACCAGTGGACACTTGATTTTATTTGAAATACCTGGTGTGATTTCTATTGTGCATGCTAGACCCTGAGTTAAACAACTCTAAAGGAAAACCCAGGAGAGACCATGAATATTAGGCAGTCAAAATCAATAGATGCCCACTACAAACTAAATCCTAACTCTTTTCTGGGAGTCTCTCCTGGAGACTGAAATTTTGCCCCTTAAGCTGAGCTTATATCTGCCTTACTGCCTTACTTCCACGTGTACCTTCTTGTCTCACAAAATGGAAACAGACGGGGCTGAGGTGAAGGGGAAGGAAATGGTTGATAAAAGAAATATCTTTCACAGCCAAGATTCACACACACACACACACACTCACTGACTCAGTCACTCACAAAGACTTTAGAATTCCACAGATTTTGTGCCTTTTCTCAGCTCTTAGAGGCTGGAAAGGGGCATAAAAATCTAAAGACTGATTATGTGGATATTGATTCACCCTGTAACTTCAGAGAGGACTGTGTAAGCATCTAGTTAAATTTGTCTTAGAATCTGCCAATATTAAATTTATTATCAACTAGGTACTAGGCACTTTAATGATCTTATTTAGTCAGCATTACAATACTAAGAAGTAGCTATCATTACCCCAATTTTACAGATTAAAAACCAGAGCTCTGAGAAGCTGAATACTGTGCCCACCTCAAATCATAAAACAATAAGTGGCACATATGGGATTGAAGTCCCAAGCTGCTATCTCCAGTACAAGGCTGCCTCCTAGCTACCCCTTTCAGCTAAATGTCAGAATGTCCTGTGTACCATATATCTTAATTATAAGATATGTATTATGAAGATTTTAAAAATATAGCCTTAAAAAGGCAAACTATTATGTTTCAGCTTTTTTTTTTTTTAAGTCCAAGTAATGGACAAAGAGATATTTTCAAACACTCCTGAGCCTTATCACAACTATTGAAGAAGTTGTGTAAGTTAGAATGTTCCTTTGGGGGTAATAATGCCACACACTAAAAGAATTCAAGGTCTTTGGAGAATTTGATCCAATGAGAAAAGAAATTAACTTAGCATGTATATACATATGTATGTTTATAATCAGCATTGATACTAAGATAAGAATATTTATAGTCTTTGCCCTTGCCTGAACACTAAAGAGAATCTGCTGTGCTAGTTCTAACACCCTCTTCCCCAGTTCTGCCCAGGCTCCACAGTACTGGTTCCAAAGGGAGGAAGCCTGTTTGGGCAAAGGAAGTGTGACAACGGCATCAAATAATAAATTCTTCTTTTCATAGTATTATGAGACAATCTGACTTAGACAATTTAAGTAATTTAAAACATCATCTCTCAGGAAAAGAAATGTGATGTAGGGAAGATATTACTAAATACCAGATGGAAAATTTTACGCCTTCAGTGCTGTGGCAGACGTTATTTTCCAAAACTGCTTGCTTGCAACAGCCTCTACCTTCCCATTTGTTCTTCTCACAATATGAGTCCAGCACTACCCCCACTGAAAGATGGGTCTAAGTTTCCTCTCATTGAACTTGGAGATGACACTATGTGACTTCTGAGGCTTGATCATAGAAGGCAACATAGCTTTTGTGAACCCAGCCACCATGCTATGCAAAAGCCCAAGCAACCCCATGGAGAGGCCAAGGCTAAGTGTACTTGTACTGGTTGGCAACTCCAGCTGAAGTCCCTGAAAACATCAACATCAACTGCCAGACAAGCAAGTGAGCCTTCAGATTATTCCACAGCCCAGTTATTGATTCAGCTCCAGTCTTTGAGACTTCCTAGCTAGGCTCCATACATTATGGTGTAGAGACAAGATGATTCCTTTGTACCCCCTTCAAATTCCTGATTCATAAAATCATAAATATAATAAATGGTTGCTGTTTTATGCCATAAGTTTGGGAAAATTTGCTATATGCTAGTAGCAAGGATAAATGCCCTTCCTCCCTTTCATCTTTCTCATTTTCTAAGACACAAATATCACCTTTGTGAATCTACCCCTGTACTTTAATAGCAGTTTATACCCACTTCTATTGAAGCAAGTATCATTTTATTACACCAGTAATTATATCTCTGTCTGCCTGACATCAGCTCTGGGTTTTGCAAGGACAAGAACTTTTGCTTAGTAATTTCTGTTCCTCCAAAGCATTTGTTGTATAAATGAATATTTGAATGAATGAATGAATGAATGAATGAATGAAATAGCCTAAAAACCATTATCCTTTTGACCTCAATTTCATTTTACCAAACATGGTGAAAGTTTGGTAAGTTTTAAAGCCACTGTGTTTGTGATTACTTTTAAATCAATACTTATGCAGTCAATATACCTTCTTACTATATGAAAAGAGGCAAAGGTAGAAGCATAGGAATCAAAAACAAGAGCACTCACAGTTCTAGTGGCTGATGCTGGCCAACTCCTCTCCTAAAGTCTTGTTCTTCACCTCTGAGCAGGGCAGGCCAGAAGTGCCAGGAGAATTAGAACCCTGGGAATAGCCCTCAGCAATGGTGGATGTGAACTGGAGGAACTGTAGCCCCACAGACTCACTTGAGTGTGCTAATTCTGGGGTCCTTTAATACTGTTGCCCAGAATACTTGAGCAGGAATGAGTCTCAGTGGCCCTATGTAGGAAACTTCTCAAAAACTCATCCTTCTTTTCCAACTTTTATTTTCCCAACTTCCTGCCAATACTTTTGGGATTACCTTAGAAATCAACCAGTGGTACTTAAATCCTTGGCCCTTCTGAGGAAAATTCAAACTGAGCAGCACTCTGAGCAACACAGAACAAGTCTCCTTGACGAAGACAACAACAAGAAGTGGATACAGAGAGATACAATCCACTCAGTGAGTTACAGCTCCTTCCCATGGGTTTTGACAAATGATTCCAATACAAACCTCCATGTGTTGTTGATTAAAAATAATCGACTCAAGATTCAGGCCACAGTAAATTGTGATAGACAAAGGGTTCATTCTGCATTAGTCAGGACACTTTTGGCTGAAAGTGACAAAACACTAACAGAGATGGCTCAAGACAAATAAGAATTTACTAGTTTGTATAACTGAAGTGCCACAGGTGGGCACTTTATCAATATTATCAAAACCTGTTTACCTCCATTGTTCAGCTTTGCTTTTCTCTCAATTATTTTTAGTATTTACTAAGCTCTTGGAAAGCAATGGAAAAATGTAACTTCAGCTCCCTTAGTAACACCAGCAGAAATAAAGATGCTCTCTCCCAATTTTTTCCCCAAAGTCTTGGGCTTGCCTTTTATTACTGAGCTGGTAACTGCAGTCATGGCATTGAAAGATGCTGACTGGGTGGCCTGGGTGAGTGACCCTCTGAAGTAGGGGTGATGGTAGTGCTGATTCCTCCCAAATTGTACATCCTGCTTGTGGGTTGTGAGTGGTTCCCTGATGAATATACGGTGTTAATGTTACTCCACAGAGAAGCACAATAGATGCCCACTACAACATTAAAACATAATTTAAACATGATAAAGTACAGAGAAGCATAATCAAGCAAACCGAACTTTTCAGTTACTCAAGGCATAAAAACTACATCTCTTAGGAAAGCCAGTTTCTTTGATTTGTAACTGAAAAAGTTGTGGCCGACAAACATGTTACACAGTTGACCCTTAAATGAAAAGGGTTTGAACTGTGCAACTTCACTAATAAGTGGATTTTTTTCAACAAAATAGTTGGTCTTTCATATTGGTCCTTTGGGTTTTGCATCTGTGGATTCAACCAAGTTTAGATCAAAAATACTGTTTGGGAATCCATAGATCAACTGTGTTCACTGATCTATGGGACTTGAGCATCCACTGATTTTGGTATCCATGGCAGGGTCCTAGCCCCCATGGATAATGAGAGCCAACTGTGGTTAAATACTAGGGGAGTCAAAAGTTATATGTGTACTTTTAACTGTGTGTGGGGAGGAGCATTATCAGCATCCCTAACCCTTGTGTTGTTCAAGAGCAAACTGTGATATACAATGAGGTCTGTCCAGAGAGTATCCAGCCATGCAATATGAAAAATAGAGACCGTTATTGAAGAAAATACAAGACACATTGAAGACCTTAATATCTTCAATAACCATTGAAGTATAACCACTGTACATAGGACAATGACGTCTCAGTCTCCTGCAAAGAAGGCAACTTGGGACCTCACACAGTTCTTCCAGCATTTCTTCCACTGTTCAAAGCACTCTGCAAAATCCTTTGTTGGAATCGCCATCAGTGCCCCATTGTATTTTCCTGAATCTCATCAATGGTCTGAAATCTTTTGACTTTCCATGATGATTTTAATTTTGGAAAAAGCCAGAAGTCACAGGGTACCAAATCTGGGCTGTAGTGGGGCTGAGGCACCTAGATTGCAGATCTTTGTTGATTGCAGCCCATAAATGATCAACATTCTCAGATGGTCTGCTTGTTGTAGGTCTTCCAGAACATGGATCACTTTCAATAGATTCTCCACCATCTTTGATGTGTTTGTGCCACTTTTATTTGTGCTGCATTCATTGGATTGTCCTTGAAAGCCTTCTGAATTATCCGAATAGTTTCTGCAGAAAAATGTTCAAACTTAACACAAAATTTGATGCAGATTCATTGCTCTACTTGCTCAGTCATTTTGAATGTGATATCCACACAGTGCACATGCTCACTCAACAGTGTCTACCATCCCTACTGGCTAGTACAGTGAAGCTGTCACTGTTCATGAATGTGCATTCCAGTCCTCTGCCAAGTTACATCAATTTCATGCAAACTGTTCTCATTATATTAACAATGGTTGAACTTTTTCAGACAGAACTCTCTCTCTCTCCATATATATATATATATATATGGAGAGAGAGATAGATAGATATATAGATAGATAGATATAGGTATAGGTATATGTATAGACAGATATACATAGATATTTATAAATATCTATCTATATATTTATATATAAATATCTATTTATATCTATCTATATTTATATATAAATATCTATTTATCTCTATCTATATTTATATATAAATATATGTTTATCTATAGATATATAAATATCTATATATATTTATATGTTTATTTTCAGACAGAACTCTCTCTATATATATATTTATCTCACCTGGAATAATAAATAATACATATATAAAAATATATTTATATAAATATATATTTATATATCTATAAATTATATATTATTTATAAATAATATGTATTTATTATAGATATATATAAATAATAATAATGTGTATATATATACATTATATATAGGGAGATGAGGTAAGCACATTCCACTCTGTCTCTCTCTTTGAGAATTTAAGTTTTATTATTCAGTTATGATGAGGCAAACAGATTAGGAAATGACTGCCATTAAAATGATAGTATTTTATTCATAGCTTCTAAGAAGGGCATGCCACACCATGAAGGCTGCCTGGGGAAGCATTAGGGCTAGCAAGGAGGCAGAAGGAGCAGGGGGAAAATGGCTTTTCTTGTAGTCTCCCAGGGAAGGAACAGGAGAGCCAGGGTAAACAGGCATAGGATTGGCTAGTTCTAATAATTTCAGAGAGTTCTTGAGTGTAGGTGCCGTCTCAGGTTGTCTGGTATCTGGATCTAGAGTGACTAGAACAGTGGATAGTGGCCAGGAGTGTAAGAGTCCAATTAAGGAGGGGTTTGAGGGTGTGGATTTTGGATTAGTTGGTTTGCATATGAGAGTTATGTTCCCAGGTGTGTTGTTTATAATCCCTCTGGATTAGTTAATCCTGGGAGGGTGGTCTCTCCCCAGTCAGTGAGGCCCTAGATACTAGAACATGAAGAATACAAAAAAGTAAAAATAAATAGTTAAACACACTGTCACTGAATGTAGCTATACAGTTTGGAGAGATTACATGGATTCCCTATTTAAGGACTCTGAAAAGTAGGCAGTAGCAAATGGGTTGGAAAAGAGACCAGAATTTCAAGCACCATCAAACCAAAGTGAGTGTTGAGTTCACTCATTTTCCCTCCCTGGTTTCCTCTGGTCTGAAATCCACACAACCTCAAGCCTGGGAATATACATCAGTGTGGACAGAAAGAGCTCCAGGAGCAGCTCTCTAGTTCTGGCTTGAAGAGAGGGAAGAAGGTGTTTTAACACTGAGAGAGGAGAGGACATATTACTGTTTTCCTTCTTTAATTTTTTTTCATGTTATTATCCATTTTATTGCACCTCAGCCCACAAGCAGTCTTGAGGTGCTAACCGTCATGGAGCTGTGAACCTCCAGAATGTAAGGCAAACTCACATGTTTTTTTAAAATTCTCTCTCTGTCCTAAAACTTGGTTCCAGACATGAACACAGCTATGGGATGTATGTAGGACAATGGGATATATAAACCCAGTTTTCTGCACAAATGAGCAAAATTTAGAAACGAAAAATATAATAACCAAAATAAACTCACTAGGTGAGCTGATGAGCAGAATGGAAAAGACAAAGGGAAGAGTAAGTGAACTTGAAGATAGATTAATAAAAAGTATACAATCTGAGCAAAAGAGAGAAGAAAGATAAAAAATAGACATTCTGAGGGGCCTGTGGACAAATAGCAGGAAGCTTAACATTCCTGTCATTGTAGTCAGAGAAGAGGGAAAGAGTGAGTGAAGCACAGAAAACATATTTGAAGAAATAACAACTGTGCCCTGGCTGGTGTGGCTCAGTGATTTGAATGCCAGCACGTGGACTGAAAGGGTTGCTGGTCAGGGTACATGCCTGGATTGGGGGGCAAGTCCCTGCTGGACATGACCAATAAATGTTTCTCTCACACATTGATGTTTCTCTCCTGTTCTTTCTCTCTCCCTTCCCCTCTCTCTAAAATTAATAAATAAATTCTAAAAAGAAAGAAGTAATAATTTGAAAACTCCCCAAATTTGGCAAAAGGAAGAAACAGGCAGAGTCATGAAACTCAGCAAACCCCAAGTGATATAAACCTAAAGAAATCCATTCCCACACACATGATAATAAAACTGCTGAAAAGTAAAAAAGAAAAAAGAAAAAAATCTTAAAAGCAATCGGAGAGCAATGGACTTTACTTATAGGAGAACAGTAATTGCTATAGGGATTACAATATACATAATGTGTGACTTTAGATTGCTCATGAGAAATCATGGAGTCCAGATGGAGTATAACAATGCACTTGAAGTGCAGGGAAAAAAACAAACAAATATCAAGCCAAAATCCTATTTTAATGAAAATATTTTTCAGGGAGGAGTTGATATGAGGATATTCTTGAGTGAATGAAAACTAAAAAAATTCAATGCAGCAGACCTACTCTAAAAACCATTACAAGAAAATTATTCAGGCAGAGAAAAATGATAGCAGAAAGAAACTTGGAACATCAAGAATGAGAAGAGAAAAATGGAAATGGTAAATTTCTGGGTGAAAATAATAGATTATTATTCTCCTATTGAGTTTCTTAAAGTATGACTGAAGGTTGAAAGCAAAAATCCCAACATTGTTTAATGGAGTTTTCCCTGTATGTAGATGTTTATAAAATAACTACAGCAAAACACCTGTGTTAGTACACAGTAAGGTTTCTATAGTCAACTTGGAATGCTAAAATACTCAAGAGTGAAAAACTGGAGAGTATTACCCTAAGGGAGATAATCCAGGTGATGAAAGACAAATACCATATGATCTCACCTATAAGTGGAACCTAATCAGCAAAACAAACAAGTGAGCAAAATAGAACCAGAGACACGGAAATAAAGACCAAACTGACAGTGACTAGAGGGAAAGGGGAAGTAAGATAATGGAGGAAAGAAGAGGAAGAGTTAAGTCAAGGTACATGTATACAAAGGACCCATGGACAAGGACAATGTGGGGTGGGGGAGGAGGATTGAACGTGGGAGGTGGGGGGAGTTGGACTGGGGGGAGTAATGGGGGAAAACTAGGGACAACTGTAATTGAACAACAATTTAAAAAAATTTTTTTAAAGTCAAGTTATGTATATTGTAATCCCTATAGCAATCGCTAAATACACTATACAAAGAAATATATTTATAAAAACAGAATACATACATATTAAGTCTGCTTTCAGATCACAGTGGAATTAAACTAGAAATCAATAACAGAAAGATAACTGAAAAATTCCAAAATATCCTCAGAAAAACAGAATAGATAAATGAAAACAGAATACTAAAAAGGTTCAAATAACCTCTCAAAAAGGCAGGAAAGAGGAAACAGGAATAAAAAAACCAGAGGGAACAAACAGAAAATAAATAACGAAAAGGTTGATCTAAATTCAATCATATCAATAACTTCATTAAAATGTAAATGATATGAACACATCAATTAAAACACAGAGCTATCAGAATGGATAAGAAAATGTGACCCAACTACATGCTGCTTACATAAAACTCATCTCAAATATAATGATACAAATAGGTTAAAAGTAAAAAGATATGCTGTGTAAAAACTAATAAAAATAAGTGCTAGTGGCTACATTAATAACAGATAAAGCAGATGTCAGAGAAAAGAAAGTTACCAGGGATAAAAAGGGATATTACATAATGATAAAAAATGAAGACAGCAAGAAGAAATAACAATTCTAAGTGTTTATGTATCTAAGAACAACTTTAAAAACACATAAAACAAAACTGACAGAACTAATAAAAATAGATAAACCCATAATTACAGTTGCAAATTCAACACTCTTCTCTCAGTAATTGATAAGATAATAGACATAAGATCAGCAAGGATATAAAAGAAATGAATGGCACCATCAAAGCTGGATCTAATTAATATTTCTATAATATTCCACCTAGCAACAGAAAAATAAACATTCTTTTTAAGTGCATATGAAACATTCACCAAGATAGACCATATCCTGGGTAATACACAAACCTTAACAAGTATGAAAACATTGAAATTATATAAAGTATGTCCTCTGACTTTAGTGAAATAAGATTAGAAATCAATAAAAAAAGATTTAAATACTCCAAAAACTTGGAAATTAAGCTTATATGTAATCTATGGGTCAAAGAGGAAGGCAAGGGAAATTTTAAAAATATTGTGGGATGGCAGCAAGGTACGTGGGAGTGGAGTCCACTTCCTCCCACACACAGGTGGAACACCTGGCCAATCTTCTGAGGAACAGAGTAAACAGCCAATGGTATCCCAGCATATATGAAGGTTGGAGGTCAAAATTGTGGAGGACATTGAAATACAGCTGGTAAGGAGATTGCTTTGGGATGGTAAGGTCCCTGGGACCAACAGGGACCAGAGCTGATGCAGCCCCTGGCCTGCTGCAGGATTCTTGGAAGAGAGCCACATCAACAGCTCCCTTCTCTGCCAAAAAGGGAGGCTAGAGTGGCACCAGGATGGACCTGGATGCTTGAAGTTGCTAGGGGTAATAAAGACAAAGTGGCAGATGCACAGGGGCAGTGTCTACCCTCTGAGACTGTGGATGCTGGTTGGATCAGTTCCTCACCAGAGGAACTGGGGAGCCATATGATGCCTGGAGAAGGGAGATGAGTTGGGCCATGATGGACTCTGACTGGAAGAGTCTCTGGTCTGGTTGGAAAGTTGGGCTGTGTGAGTGGCCAAGAGCTTGTTGGGAGTGGCTGTCTGGAAAAGGAGGATTTGGTGGGAAAAAGAGGTTCTCAATGAGTGATCAGAAAACTCTCCCACAGTGGCCACCCCCACCACTCCAGGCCGTGCCCCTGCTACCACAGAGGTGAAGGCCTCACCCCCCCCCCCAACAGCCTCTGCAGCAATCACACCCCTGACACTGTGACTGTGCCATGGCCCTCCACCCCAGTGGTTTGTGCCTGCCTCTGCTGCCTCCAGGGCTGCGCCCCTGCCCCACATGGCTGGGCTGGCTCCTTAAGAGGAAGAAGGAGGTCCCCCTCCCACCCACAGAGGAGAGCAGCAGGGTTCAGGGAGTTAGCAGTCTCTGGAAAGACTGAACACAGTGGGGGAGGTGAACTAACATGAAGAGACTTGGAGAGTGCCTAGCACCTAGGACAGCAAAGAGTGAGAAGGTGGTGTTTGAGTTGCCACTATTTGGTACCTCAAGCACAGCACAACTGGTGGATTGAAGGCACCAGTCAGGCACAGAAGAGCACTCAGGGCTGACAGCAAATTGAGGAACTGGGCGGGAGGCTGGGCAACTGTGAAGAGTGTGGCCCAGACCTGGCCCCCAACCTAGCAAAAGCAAAGGAAGGGAGAAAAGCAAAACACAATCCCTCTCAGCCTGCTGCAGCCAGGAAGATCAACAGAACATGCTTGTCTAGTTTAAAGTCATCAGGAAGCTTTTCTTTCTATATGCATTTTTTCTTTTTCTTTTTTAAATTTTAATTTGTTTTCCCCAAGTGAGACAATAAGACCTGAAGCTGTGAAAGACCCAGAGTCAGACCCAAAGAGGGATCATAAGGCTAATCCCAACAATTAAGTAACTGAGACAAATTTCACTTTGCTATCCCAGAGAACTTGCATGTTACTGTTTATTTGCATTATTATTATTATTTCATTATTTTTACTTCTTTTATTTTACTATAAAAGATGCATACAAGATGTTTTTATTCCTCTTCTTTCTGTGTAGTTTTTTTTCATTTTGTTTGTTTAATTGGACTGTTTGACTCCTTTTCTTTGTTCTCTCTTTCATAGTGTATTTTTAATTTTCTTTCTTTCACTTCACTTGTGTTCCAATAGCACACTTTTCTAGGCTGCGTACTTCCTATTCTTGTTATTCAGATCATATAGATTCTGTTGTATGACTGTTGTTCCAGTATTGTTATAAATAATTGTTATTCCATACAATTGTAAATATTACACAGCACTACTCCCAGATCTCAGCCCATTCCACTGTCCTCCAGAATTTTATTACTGTTGTAGTTAACACTATAACCTCACACACTACACCTATTTTCTATCTGTTACTCTCACCATATTGCATAATCTGACCTCCCACAAACTCACTGTTTTCTAGACCCAGTTTTCAATCTTTCCCCATCTAACAAGTCTTATCTTTTTTCCACCCTTTCCAAAAAGTGGCTAGTTGGGTGAAAAATCACAGTTAACAGTATACTTATCAAAAGGATCTCCTATCTGTTCTCTAAGGGTTGGTAATTTAAATCCCAAAATACACTCCCACTGTCTCAATCTGTCTTCCCTTTGCCCTCCAACTGATCACATAAAAGAGTAGGTGGGAGCTGTGAACACCAGGATACCTGTTGGAAGAGAGAAACCACCAACAAAGGAACCACCAACAGATAATAAAGGAAGATGGTGAAGGATTGAGTGGAAGCCACACTAACCTCCACCCAGGACCAATCTGGAATTACAACTAAATGGTGGAGAAATTACCCAGAATAAACAATGGAACAGAGCAAGAGAGAAGCATCAAAACTTCAGACACACAAAAATCAACTTCAACACAACCTGTCCACACCTGCACAACAGCATACAAGATGTGGTGGTCTGAGTGACCCTCAGTTAACCAGCTGGAGGGAAAGACCCACCAAAGAAAGACCCAATAACAGTCAAAACCCAAAGACATAAACAGAGCCAACATAAAAGACAGCCCAAATCGGCAAGTTCAGGGGATCAAGGACATTGCAACACTGAATCTCACAGGTAATCTACCATAGAAGTTCGCACCACAAACCCAAGGAGTGAGAACAGATCAATTGAAGAAGCAGAGGCTAACAAGAAGAGCCTCACAAACAATTGGAAGACAAAGAAACAAACCCAAAATGAAAGGGAAGGAGGAAGCTTCAGAAAGAATGCAAAAAGAAATAGAGGCAAGTCAACTAGCAGATATTGAGTTCAAAGCAATGGTTATAAGGAAGCTCAATGAGCTCACTGAGAATTACCAAAAACTATAGGGAAACTATGATGAACTCACTGCAAACTATATCAACATGAAAAAGGAAATGGAAACTATCATCAAGGACCAAGAAAAATGAAGAATACAATTTCTGAGTTGAAGAATGCAGTAGAAAGAATCAAAAGCAGGATCAATGAAGCAGAGGATTGGATCAGCTAGCTGGAGGACAAGGTAGAAAAAACACCCAGGAAGAGCAAGAAAAGAAAAAAATGACTCAGAATGAAAAAAGAGGTGTTAAGAGAACTGCAGGACAACATGAAACATAATAATATCCATATAATAAGGATACCAGAAGAAAAGGAAGAAGAGCAAGGGATAGAAAACCTGTTTGAAAACATAATGATGGAAAACTTCCCTAATTTGATGAGAGAAAAAGTCACACAAATCCAGGAGACACAGACAGTCCCAATCAAGAGGATCCCAGAGAGGCCCACTTCAAGACACATCATAAATAAAATGGCAAAATTCCAAGACAAAGAGGGAATCATAAAGGCACCAAGGGAGAAACAGGAAGTTACATACAGAGGAGCCCTGATAAGACTAGCAGCTGACTTCTCAATGGAAATGCTCCAAGCTAGAAGGAACTGGCAAGGAATATTTCACCTAAGAAAAACAAAGGCCTGCAACCAAGGACATGCTATCCAGCAAGGCTCTCAATTAAAAAAGAAGACCAAATAAAGATTTTCCCAGACAAAAGAAGCCTCAAAAAATACATCTCCTCCAAATCAGCCCTGCAAGAGATGCTAAAGGGTCTGATTTAAGAAAAGGAAAAAAGTGAGAGAGAGAGGAACACAAATACAAAGGAACTAAAATGGCAATGAGTAATTACCTATCAATAATAACTTTAAATGTAAATGGATTAAGGTCTCCAATCAAAAGGCACAGGGTAGCTGAATGGATAAGGAATCATGACCCACATATATGCTGCCTACAAGAGACCCAGGTCAGAACAAAAGACCTACACAAACTGAAAGTGAAGGGCTAGAAAAAAATATTCCAAGCAAATGAACAGGAAAAAAAAAAGCCGAGTAGCAATATTCATATCAGATAAAAATAGACTTCAAAACAAGGGCCATAAAAAGAGACCCAGAAGGTCACTTCATAATACTCAAGGGAAGAATCGATCAACAAGACATAAACATTATGAATACATATGCACACAATATAGGAGTAACCAAATACATAAAGAAAATCTTGGAGGACATCTAGAAAGATATTGACAGCAACACAATTATACTAGGGGATTTCAAAACCCCACTATCAAAAATGGATAGATCTTCCAAATAAAATATCAACAAAGATATTGTGGTATTGAACAATGTCCTATATCAAATGTACTTAACTGGTATATGTAGAACCTTTCCTCCCAAAGTAGCAAAATACACAGTCCTTTTAAATGTACATGGAGCATTTTCAAAGATAGACCACATGACAGGACACAAACAAGCCTCAAAAAATTCAAGAAAGTTGAAATCATATCAAGAATTTTCTCTGACCACAAGGGGCTGAAACTAGAAACCAACCTCAGGGAAAAAACTCAAAAACACACAAACCCATGGAGATTGAATAACATGCTATTAAACAATGAATGGGTCAAGAACGAGATCAAGAAAGAAATAAAAAAAATTCTGGAAATAAATGAAAATGAACTCGCAACAATCCAAAACTTATGAGACATAGCAAAGGCAGTCCTGAGAGATAAGTTCATAACAATATAGGACTACCCAAAAACTATAGAAACATTTCAAATAAACAACTTAACCCTATACCTACAAGTACTGGAGGAACAGCAACAAAGACAGCCTAAAGCAAGTAGAAAGAAGGAAATAACCAAGATCAGAGTAGAATTAAATGACATAGAGACTAAAAGCACAATTCTAAGGATCAATAAACCCAGGAGCTGGTTCTTTGAGAAGATAAACAAAATTGACAAGCCTTTAAGCAGATGCACCAGGAAAAAAAAGAGAGGACCCAAATAAACATGATCAGAAATGAAAGAGGACAGATTACAACTGATACCACAGAAACACAAAGGATTGTAAGAAATTGTTACAAAGAACTATACACCAAGAAATTTGATAACCTAGATTAAATGGACAATTAAAAAAAATTATCTTCCAAAACTCAATGAAGAAGGAGCAGAAAGACTGAACATACTAATAACAGCTGGTGAGATTGAAGAAATAATAAACAAACTCCCAACACACAAAAGCCCTGGACTGGAGGGTTTTACAGGACAATTTTACAAAGCATTTAAGGAACAGCTAACCCCTGTCCTCCACAGACTATTCCAAAAAATCCAAGAAGACAGACGACTTCCAAACTCTTTTTATGAAGCCAGCATCATCCTAACCCTAAAAGCAGATAAAGACATAACAAAGAAAGAAAATGTCAGGCCAATATCTCTGATAAAAATGGACACTAAAATCCTCAACAAATTATTGACAAACTGCTTCCAGTGATACATTAAAATGATCATACAACATCATCATCAAGTGGGAATTTATCCCAGGGATGCAAGGATGGTACAATTTTTGCAAGTCAACAAATATCATACATCACATAAACAAAAGCAAAAACAAAAATCACATAAGCATATCAATAGATGCAGAAAAAGCATTTGATAAGGTACGGCACCCATTTATGATAAAAACACTCAGCAAAGTGGGAATAGAGGGAGCATTCCTCACCATAACAAAGGCCGTATACAAGAGACCTATAGCCAACATCATACTCAATGGGCAAAAACTTAGAGCTTTCCCACTAAGTTCAGGAACAGGCCAAGGCTGTCCACATTCACCACTCCTATTCCACATAGTATTGGAAGCCTTATCCATAGCAATCAGACTAGAAAAAGAAATAAAAAGCATCCAAATTGGAAAGGAAGAAGAAACACATTCATTGTTTGCAGATGACATGAAAGTGTACATAGAAAATCCTATAGACTCCACCAAAACTCTACTCGACCTAATAAGTTAATTTGGCAAAAACAGTGGGCTACAATGTCAATATTCAGATATCAAAAGCATTTTTGTACATAAACAATGAAATATCAGAAACAGAAATCAGGAAAAAGATCCCATTTGATCTAGCAACAAGAAAGATAAAGCACCTAGGAATAAACCTAGCCAAGGAGGTAAAAGACCTGTACTTAGAAAACTACACCACACTGAAGAAAGAAATTAAGAAAGACACAAACAAATGCCAGCACGTACCATGCTCATGGACTGGAAGAATTAACATCATCAAAATGTCCATACCACCCAAAGCAATTTATAGATTCAATGCAATCCTTATTAAAGTACCAATGACATATTTCACAGATGTGGAACAAACATTTCAAAAATTTGTATGTAACCACAAAGGACCCCGAATAGCTGCAGCAATTTTGAGAAAGTAGAACCAAATAGGAGGGATCACAATACCTGATATCAAACTGAATTACAAGGCCACTGTAATCAAAACAGCCTGGTACTGGCACAAGAACAGAAACATGGACCAATGGAACAGAATAGAGAGCCCAGAAATAAACCCAAGTCTCTATGGTCAATTAGTATTTGACAAAGAGCACAGAAGCATAAAATGGAGTAAAAATAGCCTCTTCAACAAATGGTGTTAGGAGACCTAGACAGCTACATGTCAAAAAATAAAACTCGATCACCAACTTACACCACACACAAAAATAAATTCCGGGTGGATAAAAGACTTAAATATAAGTCATGACACCATACAAGTCCCAGAGGAAAACATAGGCAGGAAATCTGAGACATTCCAAGCAACAATATTTTCACCGATATCTCCACTAAAGCAAGGGATATAAGGAAAGAATAAACAAATAGGACCTCATTGAAATAAAAAAGGTTCTGCATGGTTAAAGAAAATAGCATTAAAGTGAAAATAGAGCCAACTGTGTGGGAAAACATATTTGCCAATGATACCTTAGACAAGGGTTTGATGTCCAAAATATAAAAAGAACTCACACAACTCCACTCCAGGAATACAAACAATCCAATTAAAAATGGGCAATAGACTTGAACAGGCACTTCTCCAAGAAGGACATGCAAAGGTCCCAGAGACTTATGAAAAGGTGCTCAGCATCACTAGCCATCAGAGAGATGCAAATTCAAACCACAATGAGATACCATTTCACATTGTTGAGAATGGTCATCATAAAGAAAACAACAAACAACAAGTGTTGGAGAGGATGTGGAGAAAGGTGAACCCTAGTGCACTGTTGGTGGGATTGCAGAGTGGTGCACCCACTGTGGAAAACAGTATGGAATTTCCTCAGAAAACTAAAAATGGGACTGCCTTTTAATCCGGCAATTCCACTGCTAATATTATATCCTAAGAACCCTGAAACACCAATCCAAAAGAACCTATGAACCCCAATGTTCATAGCAGCATACTCTAAAAATGCCAAGTGCTGGAAGCAATGTAAAAGCCCATTAATAAATGAGTGGATCAAAAAACTATGGTATATTTACACAATGGAATACTATGCAGCAGAAAGAAAGAAGGAGCTCCCATACTTTGTGGCAGAATGGATGGAATTGGAGAGCATTATGCTAAGTGAAATAAGCCAGGCAGTGAAAGACAAATACCATATGATCTCATATTTATGTGGAACCTAATCAACAAAACAAACAAACAAGCAAAATAAAACTAGAAGCATTGAAATTAAGAACCATCTGACAGTAACCCGATGGGAGGTTGGAGGGCATAATGGGGGAAGGATTTTCAGAACAAGTATGAAAGACACATGGACAAAACCAAGAGGTGGTGGTGGAATCAGGTGAGGGAGGTAGGGATGGCTGGGATGAGGGAGGAGTAGAAGAGTAAATGCAGACAACTGTGCTTGAACAATAATAAAATAATTTTTAAAAATACTGTGAACTGAGTGAATATGAAAGTGTACTGTATCAAAATTTGTGGGCCACAGCAAAAGCTATGCTTAGAGGGAAAATCTTAGTATTAAATGCTTACTTAGAAAAGAAAGGTCTCAGAACAATAATCAAAGCTTTTACTTAAAAAATCTATACATAGGAAAAACAAAAGAAACCCAAATGAAGCAGAGGAGAAGTAAAAATGAAGATAAGAAAAGTAATCAACAGAGGTAGAAACAGAAACACAAAAGAGAAAATCAATGAAGCACAGTCTGTGGGGTTTTTTTGAGGATTTTATTTATTTATTTTTACAGAGAGGGGAAGGGAGGGAGAAAGAGAGGTAGAGAAACATCATTGTGTGGTTGCCTCTCTTGTGGCCCCACCGGGGACCTGGTCTGCAACCCTGGAATGTGCCCTGACTGGGAATTGAATTGGCAACTTTTTGGTTCCCAGCCTGCACTCATCCAGTGAGCTACACCAGCCAGGGCCTAAAATATTTGTTTTTGAAAAGATCAATAAAATTTATAAAGGTCTGAAAATTCCTACAGAGAGAAATAAAAGAGATGAGTCTCACTGGTATGGCTAAGTAACATGGGTGTCATCCTGCAAGCCAAAATTTTGCTGATTCTGTTCCCAGTCAGGGCACATGCCTGGATCGAGGGCCAGGTGTCTGATTTGGGGCATGCGAAAGTCAACTGATCAATGTTTCTCTCCCTCGCTTTATATTTCCCTTTCCCTCTCTCTAAAAAGTGAATAAATAAGATCTTTAGAAAAAAAGAGAGATATGATACAAACAACCAATATCAGGAATGAAAGAGGTGATGCCATTATGGAATCCACAGATTGCCAAAAATTATCCATCATAAAGCAGAAAACATGAATGATGTATGATGCCTGAGTGAATAGGTGTTGTAACTATTAAAGAAAATTAAACTCATAATTTAAAAGAACATCATAATTTCAAAGAACATCTGCAGTTCCACATGTTTTTCACTGAAAAATTCTACCAGCACTTAATGATTAAATGAGGGCAATTCTATACATTTTTCCAGAAAATAGAAGAGAAGGGAATACTTTCTAACTCATTTATCCTAATATTGAAAACAAACACAGTAGAAGAAAGGAAAACTGTAGACCAACATGTGAACTCATATGCAAGAAGAAAAACCCTGATCTAAATCTCATATCTTATACCAAAATTAACTCAAACTAAATCATAGATTTAAATGTAAAATATAAAATTATAAAACTTTTAGAACAAAAATTGGAAAAAATCTTCATGACCCATCAGAGAAAAAAACACTGATAAATTTGGCTTCATCAGAATTAATAACTGGCTTTGGGAAAGGCACAGTTCAAATAATTAAAAGACAAATTATAGAGTTGGAAAAAATATTTTATAGAGCACTTGCCCAACAAAATATTACATCCAAAACATATTAAGAACTCCAAAAGCTCAACAGTAAGATAATAAACAATTCAACTTTTAAAATGAACAAAAGACTTGAACAAACACATCAAAGAGGATACATCCATAGCAAGTAAGTACATAACAAAATGTTCAACATCATTGGCCACTAGGGAAATGCAAATGATGAGATACTTCATTTTACACCTATAAGAATAGTTTAAAATAAAAAATACTGACAATCCTAAGAACTGGAAAGGATACAAAGCAACTAGAATTCTCATCTGTTGGTGATGTGGGCATACAATATGGCACACCCTTCTGGCAAGCAGGGTGGTAATGTCTCATGAAGTTAAAGGTTCACCTACCAGTTGACTCAGCAATCCTTCTAGGTATTATTCTAGATACATTAAAAACATACCTTTACCCAAAAGCATGGATGTTCATAGCAGTTTAATCATAATTGCCAAAAACTGGAAACAGCCAAATGCTTTCCAGTGAACAAACTGTATTACATCTATCAGTGGAACTCTGCTCAGTAATAACAAGAAATGGACTATGAAGACATGCAAAAATGTGAGTGACTCTCCAAGGGGTTATGCTGAGTGAAAGGAGCCAGTCTCAAAAGGTTACATACTGTACGATTCCATTTATATAACATTCTGAAACACACAAAACTTTGATGATGAACAACACACTGGTGGTTGGGAATTGTGGTTGGGGTGAGGGTGTCCCTACAAAAAGATAATCTGAAGTTAGTTTTCTGGCATGGTGGAGCTGTTTTGTGTTCTGATTGTAGTGGTTGTTACATGAACGGATACATCTTTTAAGATTCATAGAAGTGTACACACACGGGTCAATCTCTGCTTGGAGTTGACCTGCTCCTATATTCTGTGGAGTGTACTATCACTTAATAAATCTACTCTCTCTCTTTCCGCTATAAACTCTGTGTGTTCAGTTCAATTCTTTGTCCACGATCACCAAGAACGTGGTTACCTGTGCCCACCTGTGACAGTTTTGGGAGAGCCAGCTAGGAGAAGATGCCAGAGCGGTTAGCCTCCTTTGCTGCCCTAACACCCAGAGATGCCCCTTCCCACTGCCATCTATTCTGTTTTGATGAGTCTGATGTTCCCTGATGGAAGGTCGGCTGCTAAATTGCTGGCATGGGTGGGACAGTTGAAAGTCACAAGGGTGCCCGCTGCTTGGAGACACCTGCGATAGGATAACCTGGGTGCAAAATGGGGCTAGCCTTAGCCCCTGCCAGGTGCAGAAAATGTCCGTACACCAGTCAGGTACATTGTGAAAACCACAAGACAGTGCCCTACCCTGCAGCTCCTCCCTCATAGGCATAGTTTGACCTTCCATACTGGATATCAGTCACCACTTTGCCTGCACTATGACTTCCTTTTGCAGTCTCCTTATCGGGCCCACAGATACTCTTTTATACTTGTCCTCCCCACCTGACTCTTGGTTTTTATACCTGCACCTGTACCCCACTTGCCTTTTGTGTAGGAAGCATTCCTACCGTCTTTGTACCCAGAATATCTATCTCAGGGTAACTAATAGTCCCATAACTAAGTATAGTTGTAGGAATGAGCCACTCTTATCTTTGGCATGTATATACTATCATTGTAAGCAGAGACATTGCCCAGAGACACTTAACATGCACCTACTGGTCATTTGCTACCAGAATGGCCACGTGGAGCCACTATTACCCAATTAGTTGAATTTGAAATTCTAAGGTGGTTTACTCGCCCCTATAGGAGTATTTTAATTTCCCCTCTCAGCCCTCCATCCCTCTCTGAGATCCACCTCCAGTATGAAGTGGGGGCCCTTATACACCTTTTGAGCTCCCTTCTTGGGAAATTGCAGACTCAGGTACAATTTCTTAAAGCTCTGGAAAATTAGAATACCTGAGGGTCTTCTTTGTGATTTAGAAAAGAGTCATTTTATAATAAAGTCATCTTAGTGCCCCTCTTGGTGGTTTATGGGGCCAGAAACTATTTTGCTAGTAAGACACTTCCTTTGCCCTGGACTTAAAGGCTTACAGGAAAATGAGGGTTTCCACAGATGGAGAATACAGGAGAGGAAATGTACTCAGGCTACCTGGGTAGAGAAGAGGGTCTGGGGTCATCAGGATTATAGGCAATTGCTCAATGATGCTGGACTGGTTCCTTCCCAACAGTTCTTTGTAGCCTGGACATTCAGTAGGACCATGAATTACGGAAATAGTGTCCAGGGAACTTAAAACCTCTGAATTAAACATAGAAAAAGACAGAACTAGACAGTGGTGATCCTCTTAAGTCTTTAGATTTCTGTCATCTGACACTCACTAGGATTTCTTTCTCCAGAGATGTCTGGTAGGATGGTGGTATCCTGGGGGAAGCCCTGTGGCCCACAAGGAAAGATCCTGAGGCAAGAAAAGAGGGAAAGCTCTGGATTGCAAAGGAGTACCTTTGTGTTTTGTTCCTTCTCCTTAGGATCACTGCAGTCGAGGTGGGAACCACACTTTCCACCCCTTCCAAATAGCCTTTGGGTTGCATTCTTAACAATTGGGATAAATTTGACCATAAAAATTTAAAAAGGAAGAGATTGGCTTTCTTTTGTAACACTCTTTGGCCCCATTATAAATTAGGGGATAGAGAGATATGACCTGAAAATGGGAGCAGGAATTATAATACTATCCTACAGTTAAATCTATTCTGCTGAAGGGAAAGCAAATAGTTTGAAATTCGTCATGTGTAGGCATTTATGGCCTTGTAACAAGATCCCTCATTTTGCTCCAGCCCCACCCTGACAGAATTTATAGGCCCAAGTGTTGATTAATTAGAAGATAACCTCCTTAGTTCCCCACCTGTCTCTCAAGGGAGATTAAGGGGAACCCAGAGTTCAGAAGTCTCTATCCTTGCCCTAGAGGGATCTTCCTCTCCACCACCTTATGCTACGGACAACCTCAAGCTGAGAGCTGAGGAAAAACTCAGCCCAGCAGGACATACTAAGAGTGGCACTTCTCATCTCCCTACCACTGCTACACTCCTATACTCCTACCATTGAGGGAGGGAGCAGGTGACAAAGGTGCTATATGGGTACAAGTGCCCTTCTTTGTAACTGATTTATAACAATGTAAAGACAGGCTAGGGAGTTTTTTAGAGCACCCTTCATGTTTCACTAGTAATTTCTAGACTCTTACTTCAGCCTTTTGTATGTCATGGAGGGATTTGTACAAAATTCTGACCACCTGCTATTCCCCAGATAGGAAACAGTGGATCTGGGAGGAAGCCCATAAACATGCAGACCAGTTGCATACCCAGAACCCCAGCACTAACCAGACTGCCACCCAGGCCATCCCAAAGTGGGGATACAACAGTCAGGTGGGAATCAGAGTAGGGATGAAATGATAGATTGCCTACTGGCAGGAGTGAGAAACTGCATCAAGAAACCTGTAAATCATGAAAAGATTAGGGAAATCACCCAGGGCAAGGAAGAGAACCCAGCTCTCTACAGAAACAAACTAATAGAAGCCTTCCAAAAATATATGAACTTGGATCCATCATCCCTGAAGGATTGAATCTTGATAGGACAGCACTTTATAAGTCAGTCAGTCAGTCAGTCTGCCCCTGATACTCACAGGAAGCTTCAGAAATTACAAACAGACCCACAGACCCCCACCCCCGACCCGCTGAGACCAGCTCGTGGATACAGCCTTTTTGGTCTTTAACAATAGGGATTTGGAGTAAAGAAAATAGGGAAAGAAGGAAAGGGAGAAGCAAGTTGAGCTCCTTGCACTAGCCTTTAGCAGTGCTGTTGGTGGAAACCAGCCCCATCAGGGGACCTCGAGGAGACCTCAAAAGAATCTGGGGGTGAAAGAAGCAGACCTGTTATAAGAGCAAGTATCCTGGACACTGGGCAAAGAACTGTACTCAACAACCTCTGGAACCCTCTCCTCTATGCAAGAATGTCATTTCTGACCCCTGGCACTGGAAGGTAGACTGCCCTTGTTCCCAGAGTGGAAAGGGGTCATCACCCAAGGCTGTGGCTACTCTCAAGGGCTGAGGGTGCCCAGGGAACAGGTTGGCCCCAGGGAATACTCATATTCTCATCTCTACTGAGAAGCCCTGGGTAACTCTGGATGTGGCAGGTAAGAAAACCAACTTTCTTGTTGATACTGTGGCCACTTACTCTGTCTGTAATCTTACTCTGCACCTCTTTCCTCCAAATCAGCTAAGATAATGGGGATCAAAGGAAACTTTAAGGCCTATTTCTGTACATTCCCTATCACTTGTCAATTTGAGAGTACAATATTCAAGCAATCCTATTTGATTGTTCCTCCATGACCTATTCCTCCACTAGGCCGGGACCTTTTAGCCTGTATGGGAACCATCTTGTTGTTCCCTTAAGAACCACTTGAGTTAAGTAAGGTCATGATAATTGGTAGTAACAAAAACCCAGAGGAAATCCCAAGTTTGGTTCTGGATGCAGTAAACCCACTAGTTTGGGAGTCAGGGATTCTGGGAAGAGCAAAGATTGTATTACTGGTTAAAATCCAATTAAAACCCAGGTCAGATTATCCTCATGGGAAGCAGTATCCTATTAAACTAGAGGCTTTGGAGGCATTACAGCCAATCATAACTAAATTTATATAACATGGTCTCATAGTTCATTGTCAATCGTTTTGCAACACTCCCACCTTACCAGTGATAAAACCACAGGAGAGCACAGGCTAGTCCATGATCTAAGGTTAGTCAATGAAGCAGTAGTCTATTTACATCCAATAGTAGCTAACCCTTATACCTTGCTCTCATAGGTACCTGATGATGCTCAGTGGTATTTAGTGTTAGATTTGAAAGATGCTTTCTTCTGCATCTCTTTGCATCCTGACTCTCAGTATTTATTTGCTTTTGAGTGGACTGATCCAAAGACTGTGATACATCAGCAATACACTTGGACTGTATTGCCGCAAGGGTTCAGGGAGAGTCCCCACCTCTTTGCTAGGGTATTAGGAAAGGATCTTAGAGAGCTACAGTTACAAAGAGGAGCCATTTTACAATATGTAGATAACATACTAATCTGCAGCGCCACCAAGGAGGCTTCTGATCAAAAAACCATCCAGACTCTGAATTTCCTAGCTGAAAGAGGATATCGGATATCAAAGAAGAAGGTTCAGATTACCAAACAAAAAGTAAATTATTTAGGGTATATTTTGACTCCTGGGTCTAGGCAATTATCACAGGACAGAATTAAAGCCATTACTGAGTTAACTCTACCTGCTACTAAACAGCAGCTTCACTCTTTAGGAAAAGTGAGAGCACTTCTTTCCTATTCCTTTTTAGGAATGGCAGGATTCTATAGGTTTTGGATACCCAATTTGGGGCTAATTGCCAAACCTTTGTACAAAGCTAAGGGCCCAGACACTGAACCCATTATATGGGAAAAGGAATGTGATCAGGCTTTTAATAAAATCAAGCAGGCTCTAGTTGAAGCCCCAGCCTTAGGCATCCCTAACTTAAACAAGCCTTTCTCTCTATTCATAGCAGAGAAGCAAGGAATAACTTTAGGGGTCTTAGTTTAATGATTAGGGAATGAACCTCAACCAGTTGCATATTTCTCTAAAAAACTGGACATGAGCAATTGGGTGGCCTCTGTCTCTAAGAGCAGTTGCAGCCACAGCCATGCTAACTGAGGAAGCTGCTAAACTAACTCTCAGGCAGAAGTTAGAGGTCTTAACTCCACATCAGGTACAAGGGTATTAGAAATGAAAGGGCACCTCTGGCACCTCTGGCTAACAGGAAACAGACTGACCAAATATCAAGCCCTTCTGGACAATCCTGAAGTAACTGTAAAGACCTGTAACACCTTAAATCCAACCTCCTTAATGTCTACAGAATCATCCCCAGATTTGATTCATTACTGCTCAGACATTATTAATCTTACTCACTCCAGTAGGACTGACTTGCTAGAACAGTCTCTTCAAGGGGCATTAGCAAAATTTCTACCACCTCCTGCAGGAGGGGAATTACGATCAGGAAAATAATTTAGTACCCTTTAAGGATTGCCTTTCCTCCTTGCCATATGCCCTTCTTAACAAATATAACTCCACCAATGCCGCTGTCACTGTCATGCCACAATGCCTGGGCCTTGTCTATGTGGGACTCCTAATAACAGATCATTCAGAACTTTAAGAAGTTATTTCTTATATACATCTCAGCAACTGTAAACATGGGGGTGACTGTACCTTAGGGACCTTGGCACCCCAAGACCTTACCATTATAAACATAACCCAGGGTCCTGGAAGTCCATCTCTCAGCAGAAAAAAATGAACTTTTGGTCTAGTAGTGGCTACCGCCGCTACAGCTGCTGCAGCCCCTGGGGAGCTTTGTCTGCCATGAGGCCGCTCTAAGGGAACTCACTGAGATTACAGAAGAAGTCTCCAATGATACTGCCGATACTTTAGCTGGACTATCAAGATCAGTAGACTCATTTACAAATGCAGTCATGGATAACTGCCTCATCCTTGACTATCTTCTAGCAGACCAAGGTGGGGTATGTGCTATTATCAATAAAACCTGCTGCACCTATGTAAATAACTCTGGAATGGTTGAAACTAACATAAGAAAAATTTATGAACAGGCATAGTGGCTACATGAATATAACCAACAGGGCAAGGAATTAGGGATACCCTGACCTCCTGACTTCCTAGCTTAGAGTGGCTATTACCCCTCCAAGGTCCCTTAATAACATTGCTGTTCTTATTACTTTTAGGGTCTTGTTTGTTTAATTTACTTGTTAAATTTGTATCTTCTAGACTTAAGCACTTCCACATCAAATTGATGGTGCTCCAGGATTTCCAACCAATCCCTGAGAGTGATGTTGAAGCTCACCAACATACAATGTCTGTGGTGGCCTCAGGAGATCCTCTTCAACCTCTAGATTGAATAGGGCGAGAGTTTCGTGGTTCTCGATAGGCAGGGACAATTGTTCCATCTAAGTTGGAAGAAGTTACAGAAGAATGATCTTTACCCTACAACAACCCAAAAAAGATTTTTGAGAACCATGTCTCTCAGTGGAGAGTTGAGGCAGGAGATAGTCAGGAAAGAAGGAATTCTGGAGGTGCCCCAGGGCTAAAATAAAGGACATCGATACAGGACAGAGACCCTGTTCTAAGATCGGTTGTTCCTACTTTCTGGAAAAGCGCTGATTCATGGTTACCCATGAATGTGCCTGCACAGCAGATGCTACATGAACCCTGCTTCATTATAATAGCATTATAATAAATTAACATTTTTGAACCCCTTCTCTGCTGACCAATCAAGGAAAATTATGGGAGACCACATGCACAATAGCTGTGAAGTAATATAACTACTTGTATATGTGCAATTAAAGCCCACCAAAACTAGCCAGGAAAGATCCACCCAATGAGAATAGAATCCCTCCAGCCCCTGAGGTCAATCTCTGCTCAGAGTTGGCAGGCTCCCATGTTCTGTAGAGTGTACTATTGCTTAATAAATCTGCTCTCCCTCTCTTTCTGCTATAAAAAAAGTATACACACACAAAAAAGTCCATTTTATTGTATGTTCATTTAAAAAGTAAAATTTTGAGAAATAAAAAATGAACTTAAAATGTTATAATGAGACCATTGAAAACACATGACAGGAAGAACTTATTTAGAATGTGTTATTTTGTAGGTAAAATTGAAAAAGAAAAAAATAAAAGTATTGCCTTCAGCAGTGATTCTCAAACTTCAGTCTTTCTAAGAATCCTCTGGAAGATTTGTTAACATTGTTTATTCTGGCTTTCACTCTATTTTCACCCTTTGAAAACATTTGGCTGCAACAGAAGAGGGACTAGTTGTTAAGTTACCTCAGTGTGCTTTAAAATGCCTAATTAAGACTGAACTGGACTTGTTCTAGTAAATCAAAGCAGATGCTTCTTGATGTAGCTAAGTAATCAGAACAAAATTTTCCTTCAGAAAGTTTACATTTGCAGTGCTTTGGCTTATAAATTGAGACACAAAACAAACCCTCCTCCTATCAGCATAACTAAAGCTTTTTTCTTGATTGAAGTAGTTCAAATAAGATTCTTTAAGTTTTCTTAGGCAGCTGTCGAAGAGTATGAGTCTTAAAAAATGAATCCATGCTTAAATGACTTGCTGTATGTTATTGGTGGAACTTAAGGTGTTTTGTTGTTGTTTTGAGTTGGTTTGGTTTTGACAGGAAGAGGGGATGCAATTACATAGAAGCAAACAAACATCAAATTTCGATTCTGGGAAATAACTTCAAAAACAACAAAAAAGGGCCCTCTCTCTTTCCTATAGTTGCAGCTTGATATTAGCTTAACTTTAAAATTTTGTTTTTAAGGCAATTTTGAAGGGCCATATCTAATTTTTCATGACATCTTTAAAAAAAGAAAGGGAAAGTTAAATGAACTCTTAGCTTGCTTACCATTCCATTATCTTCAGAACCTTTTAATCACCCTGTTTTTAGATGATGTAAATTAAACTGCTACTTAACTTGTCAACACTTTATAAAGAATGGAAAGTGGTCAGGAGCCGGGTGTTTTGTTCCAGTTGCTCTGGTTTCACAAGGGCTTCACAAACATAGGACCCCAAAGCTCCACACATCAAAACAGCTCTTTTCTCCAGCCTATATGCCCATGTTTAAGCCAAGAATTTTGAACCAAAAGACACAAGTTGACCTACCAGA
Source organism: Tonatia bakeri (assembly GCA_004024845.1). Taxonomy (NCBI): domain Eukaryota; kingdom Metazoa; phylum Chordata; class Mammalia; order Chiroptera; family Phyllostomidae; genus Tonatia; species Tonatia bakeri. The sequence continues at coordinate 13,182 of PVIA01008542.1, read as the reverse complement.
ACTATGGTCTCATTCTACCTGCTTAAGGGGATGCCTTGGGAGGTACCAAACAAGCACAGTTGTTGCAGCATCACACCTTGTCTAAAATGGGTCCTCATGTGTAGGATGAGGGGGAAGGGCCTTTATTTTCACCTTACAGCAGGAGAACTGCGTTTGACTCAGTAAGGGAGTCTGATGCAGACAAATAAAAAAAAAAAGAGGAATCATGGTCCCGTCTTCTCTTACTTTGCTAACCTAGAGAACAGGTCTAGGCCAACAGAACTGTTACTGAGCACAATGCTCAAAAGTGCAAAACAGGGTCAGTCACTTTAGGAGACGAAATTTCTTACAAAACTTACCATGTGATCCAGCAATTGTACTCCTTGGTATTTACCCAGTAAGTTGAAAATATATATCCATCCAAAAGATGCACATAGATGTTTGTAGTAGGTTTATTCATAGTTGTCAAAACTTGAAAACAACTAAGATGTCCTTCAATAAGTAAATGGATAAACAAACTATGGTACATCCATTCAATGGAATATTATTCAATGATAAAAAGAAATGAGCATCAAGGTTTGCAGAGACTTGGAGAATATTAAATGTATATTGCTAAGTGAAAGAAAAGGCTACATACTCTGATATCATAACTGCGTGACATCTGGAAAAGACAAAACTATGGACACAGTGAAAAGACCAGTAGTTGCCAGGGTTTCAGGGAGTTGGGGGTGAACAGATGGAGCATGAAGGATTTTCAGGGCAATGAAGCTATTCTGTATGATGCCATAATGGTGGGTACACTTTGTCCAAACTTTTAAAGTGTGCCACACCAACAGTGAACCATATGTAATACATTTCACCCTCATGAAAACTATGGACATTAGATAATAAGCTATTGATATCAGCCCTTAAATTATAAGAAATGTGCCACACTAATGTAATATGTTAATAATAGGGAAATTGCGGGGAGAGTTGTGGGTGTAGAGGGTCTATGGTAATTCTCTGTACTTTCCACTTAATTGTTCTGTAAATCTAAAACTGCTAAAAAATTTTTACTTTATTGAATTTAAAAAGCACAAAGTGTTTGTCAAGAGCTTCTTACCCTGGTCAGAGCCCTGCATGCTCCTCGAGGTCCCCAGGAGCTATTGCATCATTTTGTTAATTTAGCTTGTTTTCTTGATGGTTTGCAGCCCTGAGCTTTCTGAGCTCTGAAGTACCCAGGCTGCCTGAGATGTTCATTCCTACTTGTTGCCTGATGTGGCAGCCTTCAAAATCACCAGGGGTAATATACACACTCTATGTCAATCATCTTTCTGGCTTCCCACAATGCCTTGAGTTTTGTGTTGCCGGGTGACTTCCTCATCCATAAAACTGGGGCAATGATACAATCTATCACCAGAGCTGCTCTCTGCAGCCCATGTTGACCAAGTTCCTCTCCTCTGCTGGGCATTTTTCTGGGCACCAGAGAGGCTGCCACAAAGGAGACAGAAATCCATTCTAGTGAGTCAATTAAGACAGACAACACATGGAAGGTTGAAGTATAGTGCTGGGCCCATTGTAGGTGCTCAGTAAATACCAGCAATTGCAGCGATGAAGCCCACTGTGTCTTCCTGGACAAGAGCTGGAATTCCTGGCTTGGAGGAAAGTGTGCAAACTTCCGGGGTGCCTTCCACTCGCAGGCTGCGTAGCCTGAGTTCTCCAGCAGGTGGCAGCAGCTGATAGCACATCCCGCTGTGTCCACAAGCTGTGGTCAAGGGGAGGAGGGATGGGCTGGTGAATGTGAAGCTCAGACTCTTGTCCTTTCTGGATCACAGCAAAAACCTGGGAAACGGTTCTTTCCCAGGAGTATCTCCTGGAACAGAGCTCCTTATCACATCATCTCTTGCTTTGTCCTTTCAAAAGTAGCCACTTTACCTGTAGCAGGGAGAGGAATCCTTCTAGTCTCTGGAAGACAAACCTAAGGTTTCAAGTGATGAATTTGAGAGCTGGAAGAGACTTCAGAATTCATCTTCAGAGATTTGCAAAGCACAGGCCTGCTGAGGCCAGGTAGTAACATAAACGTTCCAAAAAAATTCCTGGCTTGAGGAGGTTAGATGGTACAGTTATTCTGAGTTCTGGGAGAAGCTAGATATCTTGACTTTAATGTGACAGGCTGCATTTTCTTTCTTAAATTTTTTTAAAAATATTGATTCTGGAGGGAAGGGGAGAGAGAGAGAGAAAGAGAGAGAGAGAGAGAGAGAGAGAGAGAGAGAGAGAGAGAGAGAGATTTGTTACACCCACAGGCTCACTCCTACACTCCTACACTGCCATGGAGCATCAGGGCAATGCTCCAACCAACTGAGCTACCTAGCCAGGGCTATGCTCCATTTTCAAAGACAGTGGTACCCCCCCCTCCAAACTTGTTTGCCATCTGGATTTGGCCTGAGCTCTCCATGTTATGAACTCTGAGAGTTCACCTAAATCCCAAACCCTCACCAGAGCTGAGAGAGGAGGATAGCTTGCCCAAGGCTACAGAGTGAGGTGGGCACAGAGCAGAGATGAATGGAGTTCCCACCTGATGACTCTGTCTGTGTGGTTATACCTCATTGCCATAAGGTGGTGTGTGTGTGTGTGTGTGTGTGTGTGTGTGTGTGTGTGTAGAAGAGCAAAGTGATTACCATAGAGAGTGTAGCCCCAGATTACTATGGCTGGTATTTCTCCTCAGTTATAGGCAACAACTCCACCAGCCAGAGCATAGAACATGATAGGCATTCACTTGGTGCCAAGCACTGGGCTATGCACTTCCTGTGGATTAACTTATTTAAGTCTCATAGACACCTGCCCAGGCAAGTATTATCCTCATCCCCATCTTACACATGTGGAGGTCGAAGGCATTTAGCAATTTGCTCAAAGTCACTGAGCTGTAAGTGACAGAACCTCAATCTTTCCTTTGCTTTGAAAAGCAATGTGATCAAAAGAGGGATCTTGTCCTTGCTTTCATTCCAGGGAGCACCCCAATGGCAGAGGCTGGAGAGATGATCCCCTGAAGTGGAAGGAGAACTGGGAGCCATATTTGTCGATGTTCTGAGAGATTGTCTCCTCCCCACCAGCCTGCAGGTTTCACAGTGTGACAACCTCCCACCTGTCTGCATGCTCAGCTACCTTCAATGAGGAAGGTGACATATGACGCAGGAAAAAGAAATTACCCAGAGTCAGAAATTTTTTCTAGCCACCTGGCAGGGACTGACACCAAACGAGCCCTAGGGACTCCACTGAGGCAGAGGTGTCTCTAGGGCAGCCTCAGAGCCTAGGGGTGGATGCCTGCTGGTTCTTCATGTGAATGTAGAGCAGGAGAAAAAGGATAGCCAGAACCCCTCCCATTCTTGTCTCCCTTTGTTTACACTTCTTATAATGTTCTTTTGTTTTCTGTCCTACTTTGTTCTCAGACACACTGGTGTTGCCTACTTGCCAGAGCTCTCAGAGTTGTAATGCTATATCTGGGCTATCTCTCCTCACCATTTACTAGTTTATTCTTCAAACAAATCACCGAACCTCCCCATGCCCCAGTTTTCTCATCTGTAAAATAGGGATGATAATATCTACCTGATAGGGTAATGCTCTTGTGAACTTTATGGACAAATAGAGTGTCTAGCATGGTGCTGACGCTTTCTCAGAACAGTCTCATGCCATCCTCTTCCTATTCTTGAGACAAAACAAAAAACAAAAAAAAAACAACCACCCCTTGGTTCTTGCAGTCTGGGTAGGCTATTTCAGTGAATCAAAAGCCAATCAAAACAGTGATTTCACAAAAAGTTGAAGTGGAAAGTAGTGGTTTCATGTGTTTCCCCTCCAGGGTAAGATTTGCATTTTAACAGGATTCTTCGATGCCTTAAGTTGAAAGAGTGATGAATGGAGGGGTTATCAAGCAGAAATTACAGCTGGACAAAGGTGCAGCTTAGAGGTATGGTGGTTGTGCTGCTGAGGGAAACTAGGAAGCAGAATATGACACTAATTTGGAATTAGTCATCTGAAATCACTCCCTTCTCTCCTTCCTGCACAAGTGTGCACATGTGCATGCCCACACACACCTTCCCCAAACCTCTGGTTACGGACGCTTTGAGTCAGAGCTGTATTTTTTCTCTCATACTTTCATTTATTAATGTGTAAAAATAGCATAATCATAATAGCTATTTCTTAGAGTTATTATTGTGAGGATTAAATGAGTGAATATGTATAAAACTCTTCAATAGTACACAACATGTAGAAAGCACTATATAAGGACTTGTTGTGTTAATTACCAGATTGGTCTTAATCCTGAGTTCTTGCAGCTGTGACATGTTATTGAATATTGCTCCTTCAGTTCATACTTGCCTTTAAAGATCCACATGCCACATTTCTTGAAATCTTGAAGGCCTCTCAAACATCATTCACCTTTGCACTTGGGGAGACTATACATGATATGCGCTCATAGTTTTCATAAATCAGCTTGATGTATAGGGAAGGACAGAGGGGCAAAAGATGGTGCAGTGCTGCTGACCTTGGAGTTCTGTGACCTCAGGCAAAGTTAGACCTTTCTGAAATAGGAAACATTTCGGGTTCTTTAAGGATCAAATGGTTACAGAGTTATGAAAGATTTTAAGTAGAAAGTTATTATTACTATCACTATTATGTGGACTTCTAGGAAGTGGTGTCATGAATTGTATGACCATTGAACTAATTTTCTCTCTCCTCCCCACTCCAGCCTTCAAAATCAACAAACACATCACCTGTATTAGTCAGCTTAGGCTGCCATAACAGAATTCTATAGATTGGGTGACTTAAGCAATAGAAATTTAATTTCACACATCTGGAGGCTGGACAGTTCAAGGTGAAAGTGCTGGCAAGTTAGGTTTCATTCTGAGGCCTTTTCTCTTGACCTGTAAGCAGCTGCCATCTGTTCACATGACCTCCCTTTAATGCATGTACACACAGAGAGAATAAGCTCTCTGGTGTCTTTTCTTATAAGGACACCAATACCGTCATAACAGTCCTACCCTCATAATCTCATCTATACTTAATTACTTCCCAAATACTGTACTATAACATTGGGGCTTAGGGCTTCAACATAGGAATTTTGAGGGGACACATTCAGTTCATAACATCACCCATCATTAAATGCTGGTGGGGTGATTGGGCTGCTGATATGAACACTGCCTACAGCTGGCCTAGGGAGATGTTTTGGCTTAAGGATGATAGTACCAAGAGGGAGTCCATGCAGGCTGACAATTTTCTTGCTGAGAAAGGAAGATTAAAAGCTTTATTCTTTCTCTTTCATATATGGTCATGGTATGGAAGGTATGGTACTGGGATATTTTATTTAATTTTTAATTTTATTTTTTATTGTTCAAGCACAGTTGTCTTCACTTTCTCCCCACTACCATCTCCCGCCCCACCCACCGCCACCTCTCACTCTCAGTCCTATGCACCTTTGGCTTTGTCCATGGGTCTTATACTTATTCCTTGATGACCCACTCCCTTCTTTCCCCCATTCCCCTCTGGTTACTGTCACTTTGTTCTTTATTTCAATGTCTCTGGTTATATTTTGCTTGCTTGTTTGTTTTGTTGATCAGGTTTCACTAATACATGAGTTTATATGGTATTTGTCTTTCACCGCCTGGCTTGTTTCACTTAACATAATGCTCTCCAGATCCATCCATGCTGTCACGAAGGGTAGGAGCTCCTTCTTTCTCTCTTTCTTTCTCTCTCTCTCTCTCTCTCTCTCTCTCTCTCTCTCTCTTTCTTTCTTCTTTCTGCTGTGTAGTATTCCACTGTGTAAATGTACCACAGTTTCTTGGTCCACTCATTTACTGATGGGCACTTAGGTTGCTTCCAGCACTTGGCTATTGTAAATTGTGCTGCTATGAACATTGGAGTGCATAAGTTCTTTGAATTGGTGTTTAAGGATTCTTAGGGTATGATCCTAGCAGTGGAATTTCTGGGCTGAAAGGCCGTTCCACTTTCAGGTTTTTTTTCCCCCAGGAAATTCCATACTGTTTTCCACAGCAGCTGTACCAGTCTGCATTCCCACCAACAGTGCACTAGGGTTCCCTTTTCTCCACAACATGGCCAGCGCTTGTTGTTTGTTGATTTATGATGGCCATTCTCACTGCTGTGAAGTGGTATCTCATTGTGGTTTTAATTTGCATCTCTCTAATGGCCAGTAATGCTGAGCATCCTTTCATATGTCTCTGGCCCCTCTGTATGTCCTCCTTGGAGAAGAGTCTGTTCAGGTCTTTTGCCCATTTTTTAATTGGGTTATTTGTCTTCCTGGTGTGGATGTGTGTGAGTTCTTTATATATTTGAGAGATCAAACCCTTGTCTGAGGTGTCAGCTACAAATATGTTTTCCCATATGGTCAGTTCCCTTTTCATTTTGCTGATGTTTTCTTTAGCTGTGCAAAAGTTTTTTTATTTTGATGAGGTCCCATTTGTTTATTCTTTCTTTTATGTACCTTGCTCTAGGGGATATATTGGTGAAAATATTGCTGCATGGAATATCTGCGATTTTCCTGCCTATGTTCTCCTCTAGAACTTCTATGGTGTCATGATTTATATTGAAGTCTTGGTGGTCGAGTTTCTTTGTTTTTCATGTAGCTATCCAGATCTCCCAACATCATTTGTTGAAGAGAGTATTTTTACTCCATTTTATGCTTCTGTCCACTTTGTCAGATATTAATTGGTCATAGAGACTTGAGTTTATTTCTGGGCTCTCTATTCTGTTCCATTAGTCTATGTGTCTGTTCTCATGCCAGTACCAGAGTGTTCTGATTACAGTGGCCTTATAATATAGTTTGATATCAGGTATTGTGGTACCTCTTACTTTTTTTTCCCCAAAATTGCTGTGGCTATTTAGGGTCATGTATGGTCCCATATAAATTTTTGAAATGTTTCTGCTATATCTGTGAAATATGTCCTTGGTATTTTAATAGAGACTGTGTTTAATGTATAAGTTGCTTTGGGTAGTATGGACATTTGATGATATTAATTCTTCCAATCCGTGAACACAATATATGTTTCCATTTACTTGTGTCTTCATTAATTTCTTTTCAGTATTGTGTAGTTTTCTGTGTACAAGTCTTTTACCTCCTTGGTAAGGTTTATTCCTAGGTACTTCATTTTTCTTGTTGTTTGCTGTAGCAAATGGGATTTTTTTTCTGATTTCTGTTTTTGATATTTCATTGTTTGTGTACAAAATGCCTTTGATTTCTGAATACTGCTTTGTATCCTGCTGTTTTGCCAAAGTCACTTATTAGGTCAAACAGTTTTTGGTGGAGTCTATCAAGTTTTCTATGTACACAGTCATGTCATCTGCAAACAATGGCAGTTTTAATTCAACTTTTCCAATTTGAATGCCTTTCATTTCTATTTCTTGTGGGATTTTCAAGGGTAGAACTTCCAATACTATGTTGAATAGGAGTGGTGAAAGCGGATATCCTTGTCTTGTTTCTGATCTTAGGGGGAAACTTTTTAATTTTTGCCCATTGAGTGTGATGTTGGCTATAAATCTCTTGTATATGGCCTTTATTATGTTGAGTTATACTCCCTCTATTCCCACTTTGCTAAATGTTTTTATCATAAATGGGTGCTGTACCTTATCAAATGATTTTTCCTCATCTATTGATATGATCATGTGATTTTTGTCTTTGCTTTTGTTTAGTGATATATTATGTTTATTGATATGTGATTGTGGTACCATCCTGATTGTTGCACCACTTGATCATGGTGCATGATCTTTTTGATGTATTCCTGGATGCAGTTTCCCAGTACTTTGTTGAGGATTTTAGTGTCTATGTTCATCAGTGATATCGGCCTGATGTTTTCTTTCTTCGTTGTGTCTTTATTTGGTTTTGGAATTAGGATAATGCTGGCCACAAAAAAAGCAGCTTGAGAGTTTTCCTTCTTCTTGGAGTTTTTGAAATAGTCTGAGAAGGATAGGGGTTAATGCTTCCTTAAATGTTTTTTAAATTCTCCTATGAAACTGTCTGGTCTAGGGCTTTTGTGTGCTGGGAGTTTTCTTATCACTGCTTCAATTTCATCACCTGCTATTGGTCTGTTCAGGCTTTCTACTGCTTCTTGACTCAGTTTTGGAAGATTTTATTTTTGTAGAAATTTGTCCATTTCACCCAGAATCTCACATTTCTTGGCATTTACTTGTTCATAGTAATTTCCAACAATCCTTCATATTTCTGTGGTCAGTTGTAATCTCTCCTCTTTCATTTCTGATTTTATTTATTTGGGCCTTCTTTCTTTTTTTCTTGATGAGTCTCATTAAACACTTGTCAATTTTGTTTATCTTTTCAAAGAACCAGCCCCTGTATTTATTGATCATTTGAATTGTCTTTTAGGCTCTATGTCATTTAATTCTGCTCTGATCTTGGTTATTTCTTTCTTTCTGCTTGCTCTGGGATTTTTTTTCTTGTTGTTTCTACAGTCCTTGTAGCTATAGGGTTAGTTTTTTTATTTGAAATATTTCTGTCTTTTTTAGTTAGGCCTATATCACTATGAACTTCCTTCTCAGGACTGCCTTTGCTGTACCCCATAAGTTTTGGATTGTTGTGAGTTCATTTGCATTTGTTTCCAAAAACTTTTGATCTCTTCCTTGATCTCATTATTTTCCCATTCATTGTTTAATAACATGCTATTCAATCTTCATGAATTTGAGTGTTTTTGAGTGTTTCCATTGAGGTTGGTTTCCAGCTTCAGGCCCTTGTGGCCTGAGAAAATGTCTAACTAATATTATTTCAATTTTCTTGAATTTGTTGAGTCTGGTTGTGTGTCCTATTATGTGGTTTATCTTTGAAAATGTTCCATGTACATTTGAAAAGAATGTATATTTTGCTTCTTTGGGATGAAAGGTCATATATATACATCAATTAAGTCCATTTGTTCTAGGGTGTTGTTCAATGCCTCTATATCCTTGATAATATTTTGTTTGGAATATTTATCCATTGTTGATAGCTGTAGCAATTTTTCTACCTCGCTTAGAATCACCCGGCTGTCTGACTAACCATATCGATTTTCAAACCTTGCTTTAAATCACTTGCTGTTGTGTGCAGAACCCGGGCCTTTCCATGGCTATGAACACGCTTAAACATACTTGCTGTTGCATGCAGAACCCGGGCCTTTCCCGACTATGAACATGCTTAAACATACTAGAAATAATCAAGCACAGAAACAGTTTTCTGAGTGGAAGTCAGAGACGGAGTGCTCACTCTCCAATTCTTAGAGCCTCCCCGGGCTCCCCTCCTAAGAGGAAGCCTCTTCCTTTGTCTCCAAGGGTTTTTATTGACAACGCAGTCACAGATTGTGGATTGACAGTCTGGCAGAAGGGATCAAAGGGAACACGTATCTTACAAGGATGTTAACAGAGTTTCTGTTGAGATTCCAGGCAGAGATTGGAGTTTTATCATATGAAAAGACTACAGGTTTCAAAGGTTTCCTGACTTTGCCTTCAAATTCCAAGTTAATAACATCCTCCAGCAAACAGATCTCACAGGATCTTGCATATTCTTTGTCTCAGGCCTGATTACCCCGGGGGTCCGCCGTCTCTGGTCTAAGCTGTCCCTTCCTTTGGCTATTTGCTAAGTAAACCCTGGGAAAGGCTGGAGACAGAAACAGCAAGGAGACTTGGATTTCTCACATCTGAGTACAAAGGCTCAGGCTAAAAGGGGGCAGGGGTAGATGCCGATCACCCCTTCCTTTCCACAGCCCCTTCAATTATTTCCACAGTCTCGTGAGACTTATTCCACAGAGGCCTTTATGAGATCAGAACCTGTCTTAGGTCCATTCTCTATCCTAGAGAATTGTTACCCATCATTGGAAACTGATCTAGCATTAAAGGCCAGGGGAACAAGTTTTGTCTCCTTAGTGGCTCCTGATCTGGAGGTTTCTCACTCAGCCTAAGTCAAAGGGAGTCACAGCTTCCTGACACCGGGCAGGGTGGCCCCCAACAGATAGCAGCATATTAAAATCCCCTACTATAAATGTGTTGATGTCTATCTCTTTCTTGAAGTCCTCTGTGAATTTTTGTACATATTTGGGTGCTCTTATGTTGGGTGCATATATATTTACAATATTATGTCTTCTGGTTGGATTCTTACCTTGAGTATTATGAAGTATTCTTCTGGCTCTCTTTTTATGGCCTTTTATTAAAAAATCTATTTTGTTTGATATAAGTATTGCTACCCTTGCTTTTTTTTTTCCTGTCCATTTACATCGAATATTTTTCCCATCCTTTCACTTTCAATCTGTGTAGTTCTTCCATTCTAAGCTCAGTTTCTTATAGGCAGCATATGTGAAAGTCAAGTTTTCTTATCCACTCAGCTATCCTATGTTTTTTTTATTGGAGCATTTAATCCATTTATATTTAAGATTATTATTGATACATACTTACTCTTTCCAATTTTAGTTCCTTCATACCTATGTTCCTCTCTCTCTCACTCTTTTCCTTCATCTTCTTAAAGCTGTCCCTTTAGCATATCTTGTAATGCTGATTTGGTGGAGGTGTATTCTTTCAGCCTTCTTTTGCCTGAGAAATTCATTATTTCACCTTCTATTTTAATTGAGAGCCTTGCTGGTTAGAGCAGTCTTTGTTGCAGTACTTTGTTTTTCATTACTTGGAATATTTCTCGCCATTCCTTCTGGCTTGTAGTGTTTCTGTTGAGAAATCAGCTGCTAGCCTAATTGGAGCTCCCTTGTGTGTTACTATCTGTTTCTCTCTTGCTGCCTTTAAGATTCTCTCTTTGTTTGTAAAATTTGGCATTTTAAATATAAAGTGTCTTGGAGTAGGCCTCTTTGGGTTCATCTTGATTGGGACCCTCTGTGCTTTCTGAACTTGTATACTTTTTCCCCTCTTCAGGTTAGGGAAATTTTCTGTCATTATTTTTTCAAACAAGATTTCTATCCCTTGCTCTCCTTCTGGTATTGCTATGATTCAAATGTTGTTGTGCTTCATGTTGTCTTGAAGTTCCCTGAGGCTGTCTTCATATGTTTTTAGACTTTTTTCATGAAGCTCCTCTGCCTGGGTATTTCTTGTCTTACAGCTCACTAATTTGGTCCTCTGCTTCATCCAGCCTGCTTGTAATTCCTTCTAGTGTATTTTTTATTTCAGATATTGTATTCTTCATTTCTTCCTGGTTCTTGTTTATCATTTCTATTTTCTTTTTCATACTATTGTAGTTACCATTCAGGTCCTTGAGCATCCTTATAACCATTCTTTTGAAGTCTATATTTGATAGTTTGCTTCCTCCATTTCATTTAGTTCTTTTACTGGGGAGTTTTACATTCCTTTTAATTGTGGGTTCCTTCTTTGTCTCCCAATTTTAGGTGACTCTTTTTGTTTGTTTCTGTGATTCCATATACTCTACTTTGCCAGCTGTCTTCATGGGGTGAACTTCTGTGATAGGGATTCTGTGGGACTCAGTAATGTGGTCTCTTTAACCTCCTTGTCTAGACGTCCTAGGGTTGCCCTTTCTTCTGTTTGTGTGGGCTGTCTTGTTTTACTTGGAATTTACCCATTGGTGGCTCCTTTGCTGGTGGGTTCTCCCTTCCTGTGGGTATACTGGTATCACAACACCCACCTTGTCTTGTATGCTATTGTACAGATGTCGGTTAACAAAGCAGTATTACCAGACAACCAAACCTACACTAGCAAAAAGAACCCCCCTGTCACATCAGCAATCTCAACTGCTATTGAACTAAGATTAATAAAGACGAAGAGAGATTGCAGGTATCATATGACAAAGGGAATATGAGATGACTAAAAGAGGAGAAACTGTTGTATGGTAAGAGGGAAGAGAATTGATTAGAACTGGGATAGAATTGAGGTGAGGAAAAGGAGAGAGCGAATTTTACAACATAAGTAAAACAAGAAAAGGTGATTGGAACAATGGGGGTAAGAAGAGGAAAGATTATACTATGAGGTTTGAAGTGAAATTGAAAGGTACTGGACCAACAAGAGCAAAATTGTAGAAAAACCATAGCAGGGTTGATAGCAATGACAGTTGAATGAAGTTTAATAAAGGTGGTATGGGAATTAGAGTATTGTGAAAAAGTGAATATGAGATGTCTACAGTAAAGAAAAGAGATTTTTAGAGGATGGGGGAAGCAAGCTAACAAGAGTAAGGAGAAAAGCCCAGGTTGAGAGAGGGAAAAAAGAAAAAAGGAAAAAAATGGAAAGATAAAACAATGAAATAAAATAGCTTACTCAGGTGATCAGGGGTAGGGGAAAGGCGAAATGGAGTAAGACAGTGTTCTATGGGACTTAAAGTAGAAACAAGTAGTAAACAAATAGGAGATACTTTGTAGAAGTATTGCAATAACTATGGTATTTCAATCAATTAGGCATTGTTTATGAAAGGTGAAAAAGAAATAAGACTCTTATTAGAGGGGAAAAAGAATGTGAGCTGACTTAAGAAAGAAGAGTGCTTATGTGAGTTTAGATTGAGGAGAAACAGTGAGAGTGAGGGATAGAAACTTGGCATATTGTGAGAGAAAATAAAGTTAACCACAACAGTAATAAAGCTCAGGAAGATGGCAAAATGGATAAAAACCAGGGGAGGGTGCTGTGTGGGATCTGGAATAACAATAAAATAATAAGGAATATATAATCTGAATAAAAAGAATAAAAAGTAAAAGACCAAGAGTAGTGTGCTATTTGGAATTCAAGTGAAGTGCAAAGCAAAAAACTAAAATGCAGTATGAAAGGGGAAATTTAAAAAATCAAACAATAAAAATAAACAAAACTAAATAACTGGAAACATGAGAAATTTGTCTCAGCTGTTGATGTTCGCTTTCTGACTTCTTTATGGATTCATCTCTGGTTTTCTCACAGCTCCAGGTCTTACTGTCTTAGTCTTGTGGAGAAAAAAAAAGCCTCCTACTGATTTTAAACATGCCAATCTAGTTTTGCAGGTCTTCCCAGATCCTGCAGGCAGAGGGGGAGTGGGTTCCATTTTCTTTTTTCTTTGTGCCGTTCCCAGATGATGGGGTGAAACTGGAAAAGACACTGGTCAGGCTGCTTGTCAGTACCAAACCCAATAAGCAATGACAGCCATTGAATCTTTATGGGTGCTTTAATCAGATGGCCGGCGATCTGAGAAGATGGTGCATTCATACTCTAACAGACCATCTTCCCTTCTTTTTCCAGGCCAGAATTTTTTTTTTCTGTTTTTTTTTTTTTTATTTA
>PVIA01008541.1:0-70563 GCA_004024845.1 Tonatia bakeri | reverse complement strand
ATCTGACACTCCAAAAGAGTCCACATTAACCAGGCCAACCGATTGGCCTAAACATGACATATATAATGATATTCGAAGCACAGTACTGCTGCATTCTACTGAAAGAATTGATAAAGCCTGATAATAGTATAGGTACTATCATCTGTATTATCCTCTATTCAGAATAAGCTTATGTATAATTCATTGAAGGGGTTTTAAATTTTTTTTTTTTTACAAGCAGGGTTTTTTTTTTTTTTTTAAGATTTTATTTATTTATTTTTAGAGAGGGAAGGGAAGGAGAGAGAGAGACAGAGAGAGAAACATCAATGTGCGGTTGCTGGGAGACACGGCCTGCAACCTAGGCATGTGCCCTGACTGGGAATCGAACCTGCGATGCCTGGTTCGCAGCCCGCGCTCAATCCACTGAGCTACACCAGCCAGGGCGGTTTTAAAATATTTTTAATATCTTAACTCTCAGAGTGCTAATGGCCAAGGAGTTTCCATGTTTTCTCATGTTGTTCATTCTTCTTCAATCACCGAAAAGGAAAAATCTAATGGCACAGAGAGTCTTGTCTTTCCTCTGGGCACGATGCTGGTATATCCTTGCCTTTTTGGTGATAGTTGTCATTAACTGGAAACTAGTTTGAATATACCCAAAAATTTCAGACAAATACACAGAACTGACTAGGAAGTCATGGAAATTGTTTAAGAATCTTGAGAAACATTTCGCTGAATTTACCTCTATTAATGATCATTGGACACACACAAATGGGACAAGATTGCCGTAAAACCTTGTCAAAGTTCAGGCAAAGTAAGATTTACCATGTCGAATACACTCCTGTGATCAGTTCTAACTGCCCTGCAGTATCTGGAAAATTGTCACTTAATATAGTGAACCTGTCAAACAAATAATTTTAATTGAAATTTAGAGTCAGGAAATGTTACCTGTTAGAAAAATGATTTTAAAGTTATTAAAATACTCTAAGCTTGAATAAGTATGTGATCTTTATGCATATAATCCTTTATGAATTTAAAAATGAATGCAGTATCATACTGACAAGTAGTTTAGAGGAAAAACTTTCATCTTGTGTTACCACGAGTTAGAAACAAAGCCTTAATGTGAATTAACACAATGCAGATAATATTTGCAAATAGTAACAAGCTTATCATGGTTTGGTGGGTTGGTGTTTTCCTTATCAAGGAACCAGATTTATGGACTAGTGAGTCATCAAAGAAAAAAATGCAAACATAAGCTGCATAATATTCATGATTGCAATATTATATCCTGAAGCTGCAAAAATTTGTATGGATACAGAAATCTTCCCACTCATATTATATTTTAGCTATAAACAAATTAATATACTAAAGATAGTGAATTATTAAATAATTTTGTTTCCTAAGAATTTGGAAATACTGAAATTATTCTCTTAAAAAAATATATCCAGGTTTGCTTAATCTGGTGCCTTCATTTTCTAAGAATTTCCCTTGTGGTCTTTTGAAATCCTTCCATTATCACAGAGCAGCACTTTAAAAAAGTAGCCTGGAGTTCTTCACTTTTGCTTTTAGATGACAGGATTATGTATTAATAAACTGCTGAGCAATTGAATAAAGTCTCCAAGAGCTAAAATGGAAGACTAAATGTAGCAATATGGATCTACCATAAAGGTAAAATTCAATGTTGCAAAAGGTGGAAACTGCCTCTAAGTGATAAGTGCTAGACGAATTTGAAGAGAGACCAATTTAGGAATATTGCATAGCCTGTGAGTTCTCTCAGCTCTGTATTTTCATTCTATGGTAACTATGTTGCATTCTTGCCTATGGGAAAAATGTAGGCAATTTATGAAGCATTTTAAAGTAGGAGGCAACCTAGAGGTTATTTAGTTTAACCTTTCTTTGATGCGGTAACATCATCAGTAGTGGCAATGCTTAAATGTTTATTTTAATAGCAGAACATTTCCTCCAAAAAGAATTCTATTTATATATTCTGCATGTTAAATAGAAAAAGTTGAACTGCTCTGTCTGGGAGCAGGGGAAGCAACCATAATGTTCCTCTCTCCCACAGCCGCCTCTGCAGAGGCGCAGCCCTTCCTTGTCCTGCAGAGCACAGTTTGAATGCCACTGTTCTCTGACACCCTGGAATGGTACCGTGAAACTTTTTGTTGAACACCTACAGTGACAGTAAACTCACTATGTACTGAGGCCACCCACATGGATTAGGGGATATCTACAGCTTTGCATTGCTCCTTGTATGTCAAAATATGCCTCTCTTTAATTTCCCACTCAATTTGTCCTCCATTGCTACTTAGGTCGGTTGTATAGACTTTTCCCAGTATAAGATTTTAAAACATCTGACAAATGTATTAGAACAACTTTCAACAACTTTCAAGAAATACTGACATCCCTAAATATATATTTATTTCCTTAATACATGCCAGGTGTGTGGACTTTGTATGTGTTGTCCCATAACAACCCAATGAATGGAACTGCTGTTATTAAGTATATTTTCAGGGTTTAGAGAGCCAAGTAAGTTGCCCAGGCTTACATGTCCTCTAGTGGGAGAGCTATAATTTAAATCATATTTTATATTTTAAAATTCAGTTTTATTAAATTTTTGCTCTATGGTAAATTTGGGCAAATGTTTTGTATGCACTTGAAACAATATGTATTCTGTAATTGTTTTTGCACATCATTATGTGATGACTCATTATTTTCAAAGGATCTGTTTTCTACATTTACTTGTCTGCTTCCTCTATCACTGTTTTTGAGAAATGTGTCAAAGCCTCTCATTATGAGTATATGTTTCCTCATTTTTTCCTTTTAATTTAGTCATATTTTCATTAATAGAGTATAAAGCTATGTTTTATTGCACTCAGGGAGTGGCTGGAGGTTTTGTTTTTTAAAATTTTGTACTTAAGAAAGTACCCCTTAAATATTATGGGATATTATGTTGGATGTTCAAGTCCTTCTGCTGAATCTATGCAGATGACTACATAATTTATTTTAAAATCATAAATAAATAAATAAATAAATAAATAAATAACTTTTAAAGAGCAGCAGACTTCAACTGGTATCTCACAACAACAAGAAGCAGATCAGGAATGTAGAAAACAGGTCCTTTGAAAACAGCGAGTCAGTTAATAGATCAATCTATCTTTAAATTTACTAATGTTCAATTGTATTTGAACTTTTAGAATTAACACATTCAGAATTGGTGGCTACTGTATTTTGTTTTGAATCTACTTTTCCCACATCTAATAATAGTTACAGATTCCAAAAATAGTGTTTCCATTGCAGAAGCGTAAATTCCCCAACAATCTTAGAGAAAACAATGGTGCCTATCAGAATGCCTATTCCTGATGTTACCAAATGTTTCTTGATTGATGAGAAAGTATGAATTTAGGTAAAAAGTAGCATAAAAGTAAAATATAATTAAGAGGATGAATATGGTTTCATTAATCTTATTGCTGGGTAAATATGGCTGAAATAATCTTAATACTGACCTTTTAATTACTACAGAAATTTTAGAGGAAAAGAGGATAAAAGGACCAATTGATGAAAATTGCATATTCCTCAGACTTATGGATTCTTGCTCTAGTGAGAAGAGGGAAGAAAGCAATATTCTTGCCTAGAGTATTTTGAGACCACAAAACCTTGGGTTATAATTTCCTTAAGTTTTGCAGCAATACAGATGCTATTAAGTTGACGTCTTCTTGCTCTAGTGACTAAGAATGCACCAGCACTTCCATTACAAACTCATCTCTTCTGAGGGGAATGCTCTGATTCATGGAGTAAATAACATACATTTGCCTCAGGCCTGAACAACAGAGCCCAGAATACTTAAATATAAGATAAACTTTCTATTTTGTTCTTATCCTCGATGTTATTACATCACTTTGGAGGTCTTTGAAGTAACCACAAAGAATGTTTTAGTTTCTCTTCTGCTTTCCATTCTCCAAAAATTATGAATTTCTTTAATGTTATTTAAACAGAGATCGCTGGCTTTATAATTAAATCCTTTGATAATACTTTCTGAAGACCTGAAAATAATAGATTATTAGATAGTGTGAGATTTTATATTTATGAGGAATAAGGAAACCTACACAATTTTTGTTTTCAATGAGGGGCTTGGTGAATACTTTACGACAGATGGGACTTAGGTTACAAAACAAAGAAAATCTTTGCCTAGACAAAAAATAGTTAGCTCATATAATTAGAAGTCCAAAGGTGCAGGAGTAGAAGCATCTTAGGGATAGGTGAAATTGACAGGGGAACTTGAGAGTTAAAGATTTTAACTTTAATCCTAGGTGATTGGCATAAGTGATTGATACATATAGAAAGCTATCATTCCAGGAACTAGAATGCATGATCAAGTGACTCCAGAAAAGCAATTCAACCTTTGTGTCCCCAGGGGTCTGCAAACAATAGAGACCGTATCTGAGCCATTGTGTTCCAGGAAGGAAACACCCTGTAATGTAAAGAATTGTTGACCAACAGGTAAAGAAATATAGGAAAATCAGTGCCAGACAAACCCCTTACCTACACTTCTCCATATAAAAAGGTCAGTTTGAAATGAGATGTTGAGATGGTTTTTGAGGGTACACAACCTGCCATCTTCTCAGATCTCCAGTATCTGCATAGCACACATGAAGATTCAATTCTTGTCTCTACTTATTTGTTCTGATAGTGATGAGCAGCTGACTTTTCTGGTTTCAGAAT
The DNA here is from genome assembly GCA_004024845.1 of Tonatia bakeri. NCBI lineage: Eukaryota > Metazoa > Chordata > Mammalia > Chiroptera > Phyllostomidae > Tonatia > Tonatia bakeri. Next base: position 65,868 of record PVIA01008541.1, on the reverse strand, counting down.
CAGCAACTCATGCCATTAACACTCACAGCTCCCTTGTCTTTTGTTTCCCTCTCAGATGTATTCAGTATGAGATATTTACCCAAGCCAGGTATCTTCGTAAGACTAGAGCCTTATAAGGTATATTTAACCTAATATCAAAACTGCCCTCTCCTTATATAAGAAAGGAAACTCTTTAACTTCTAGTTCAAAAGTTACTCAGGATATATTCTTGTATGCCTGGCTTGGGTCCCATGCCTATAACTGGACCAATAACTATTTCTTGGATCACTAAGTGCCATTGCTGGCAGTCTCAACAGGAGCTACCTGACTAAAGTGGGAAGTTCACAGTGTTCAATGGAAAAGCAGGTTGTTACCCAAAGAATAGGTTAGGGCTGCCAGGAAGACCAACACCTTGCATGTCCTCTATTCTATATATAATCTCATATGCCTGTATAAAGTTTTCAGAGTTGTAACTCTATGGAGTTATGACAAGCATGAGGCTTTCAGTGAAGTTTCTTTTTAGGAAGTATATAGGGTAGGAAAGAAGAATGAGTATAAGCAAATAAGTTAATCATGTAAAGTAAAATATTTTGTGTATTTATAAACTGTGAATTTTCAAAACTTTATTATTTTTAGTGTTATAATAGGTTGACATAACTTCCAAAAATATTTTGTGACCTTATGGTTTCCCCGTCATACTTTGTTAGCTCTCCCTATTGATCATGACCATTGTATGGAATTCTACAGCCATTATTTCTTTGTTCTATGTTCTAAATAGTTCCATACATGCATAAACTTTCTTTAAAAATGTTTTCTTAATTGATTATTTTAACATTATATAAGTTGCATTTGTTTATATAAAATATTTTAGATTTTACAGTTTTCTTTTAATATTATATTGCTGATTCATCTGTTTTAGTTTTCATTACAGTATATGTTAATATCCTACAGTTAATAAATCTAATCTCTATTTTATACATCTTGATTGTTTTACTTTTTTTTTCTTGCATGTGGCCCATGGTTAATATTTGCTAGTTTTTTTTCCTCACATATACAAGGGGGGCAAACATTTCCAAACAGCTTCTTACTGCTGTTCACACAGTGGCCTTATCTGTAAAATGGAGATAAAAAATTGGATTCAGTAAGAAAAAAAAACAGACCCACTACAATGTTTATAGAAATAAAACAGTTTAATAGATGGATTAGGGAATATAAAAACAAGAAATTTTAGAGAGCTAGATAAGAAGGCTGTGGCCCCAGAATCAGAGAATTAGCCCTGAAGGAGGATTTTAGATGGATATACTGACCAGATGAAAAAGTCACAACTCCCAAATACATCTGAGGTTCCGCAGTGTCTGGCCCCAACAGTTGTGAAGAGGGAGCTCAGAGGAATCTGAGGAAAGGCAAACCTTACTGTGGCAATTGCAAAACAGGAGTTCCCAAAGAGATCTGATAAGCATGATAAGCAAGATCTTATGGAGAGGTCTGCAGAGAGGCTGCATTTGCACACCACTACTTCCTAAGAATAATGGGCTCTCTCCTTTAAAGACTCCACACCAGGACCCTCCAGAGAAAAGGATTCTGGGAAACACAGATCTTGGCTTCTTTTCTATAATGCTAATGGTACCCAATGTGTAGAAGTCAGTTTTGATAAGTAACATTCCATGATTTATAACAAGTATCATATAAAGCTAAAGAAATAAAATAATGTGTATGAAGTACTCAGTAATGACTGGCTCAAAGAATGCATACAATCATTATTTTACAAACAATGGGATCAAGTTAAGTTATTTTATATTTTTGTATGGCTTACCCCCATCCTCTCTTTGTCTCAAAGTAGAATACAGATAATGAGAAATTATTTTTTTGACAATGAGCTCATGAGCTCATGGGCATGTTTATCATTTTAGGTTTAATTGGTACCCAATACCGTGTTTGGGTATGGCAGGCATTTGATGAGCTAGTTGCTTCCCCTCATTCATCCAGTAATGATTTTCTTTAATTATCTGCAGACCTGAGCCACTGCTCTGTTTAGGTTGAGTATGAGAGCTACATAATACAGTTATTACCATCAAGGAAATTACAATGCAGAAAGAATTTTTTTCTAAAGGATTTGTGCCTGTTTTGTGCTGAGCACCCTTCTGGGCAAAGCCAGCACAGGTGGCCCACAAAGCCTAAGTTAGAGTACTTTGTGTAGTATGAAGAGTAACATGTACATAGGGACTTGAGTCTTAAAATGAATCCTTATTTTACAGAAGAACATAAAAATGCCAGAGGAAGCATGTGCCATGGAGTTTCAAAGTTACAATTCTGGTGCCAAAATACTGAGGAACAATTCCAGGTTTGACACTTACTGGCATGCAACCTGAGGTAATTTATTTCGTCTTACTCCACCTGTGCAGCATGGAAATGTTAATGTGAACTACTTCATAGTATTATGGCATACGTTAAATTAATATATGTAAAATATACTTAAAAGGGTCTCTGGCACATAAAACTCACTAATAATCTTTTGCTGTTGTAATTATTGTCAGGATGCACTGCTGTTCCAGAAATAACACCCTTACCACAGTATGCATAGTCTATGCCATATAACAATTATGTTCAATAGGGAGGATGCATTTTGGATGGTGTTAACAGTCATTTGTCCTGTCCAAGAGTTCTGAATATAAAGCAAAGAGAAAGAGTTGGAAGCAGATGGTTCAGCCAGATAATTAATAAAAGTAGAGAAAAATGGTAATGGAGACAAATAAACAAATAGAGTGGAAAGAGTAAAAGTATTCACTATTCATGGTGAGAAAAATGGCAAGAAGAGCAAGTTTTCAGAGCTTCTCTTGTGTAACTACTCTTGCCACTGATGGTTGAATGATAATGGCTCCAACTATCAGTGAGGTCTGACTGCATGCATCATTCACAAGATAATTTCCAATTTCTCCTCGCTTATTATCTGTGTGGGAATTCCCAATTACTTATGTTCCGTTTGCATCAACATAAAGATATACAATGATATTTAAGGGAAACCCATATTACTCAATGTGCAATGAGATAATGTAGGAACAGAGTAGATACATAGGTATAGTTATTTATAAACATGGATACATTTCACTCTTCTCTTCCTGCCAGACTTCCCACATCATCATTACTCTCCACCCTGACAAGTTCACCCAACATGGATTCTGGGACTATTCCAAGTCTACTATCTGTGTATATTCAATATGTTTGGAAAGGAATGCTATTTCTAAATGGACCAATATTTTGATGGTACAAGAAAGGGCAAGGAGAACTTTAGAGATAGAATGAAGTTAAGAACTAAAGTTAACATTTACAGGACTTCTGTGATATTAACTTAGTCAAGAATAATGACTGCTGAGCTATTATTATTAATTTTATTTTCATGTGCCTAGGCTCTCCACCCTTCAAATCCTAGTGATTATTATAAAATATTACAATTATAATATACAGTTATAAGCTTTAATTATATATGTATAAAATTAACCAGTTCTTCAATGATAACATCTATATTGGAAAAATGGTGATGGAAATGAGAAACTTGGATATCAGACTGAAAATACCTTCGGAAAAAGAAACAAAAAGTCTATCATCTTAAATGAAGTTCTTGAGAAAACAAAAGTTTCACTAAGAAGTAAACAAACAAAAGACCCACCAGTGCACAATGTACATTTAATTAAGGTAATATTATTTATAGTTTAAAGTATTTAGCAGCCTTTAGACAATAATTTACTCCCACAATTCCTATATTAGATTTAATATGCAACCTAACCATTTGAGATATATGATGATTTGCATAATTGCAGAGCTATGTTCAAATTATACTTAAGAATTTTTTTAAGTTCTCAGAATTGTAAATTCCTCTGTAACTGGCCATTAATGCATTTTTCCTCCTCTTTGTGATTTTTAAATATTATATATAAGGGAGAATTATTTGCTTTTATACTAGTAGGCCATTTCTTCTTACATACCTAATAAAAATCTGTTTTTAAGGCAGTACAAATAAAGTAAAAAGTATTTCTCTGTGTGATACAGAAGAATTACTGGTACTTATACAGAAGAAAATTATAGTTAGTATTACTGCATTTGGGTGTCATGGGTTACGTTTCTTATTTAATGGCCAATAGTATTTGTTTGACATTTGATGATAATTTATTAGTAACAAATAATAAAGTTTTGTTCATCACTATACCTAAGAGAAGCACTTTTTGTTTTGTTTTGTTTTTATTGTGGTGGCATACATAACACAAATTTACCATTTTAATTTTTAACATACACAGATCAGTAGCATTAAGTATATCCCCTTTGTTGGGCTGCGACCACCACCATCCATCTCCAGAACTTTCTTATCCCATCAAACTGAAACTCTGCATTCATTAAACAATAGCTACACATTCTGTGCTTCTCCATTCCTAGGCAACCACAAATCTACCTGCTATTTCTATGAAGTTGACTACATCTCATGTAAGTGGACTAATGTGATAATTAATCCTTTGGTTTCTAGATTATTTCACTTAGCATAATGCTATTAATATGCATCTGTGTTGTAGCATGTGACAGGACTTCATTTCTTTTTAAAACTAAATAATACTCCAATGGATGTATATACCAAACATTGTTCATCCATTCATCTATCAGTGGACAGTTGGGTTGTTTCTGCCTTTGTTGATTGTGAATAATGCTGCTATGAAAAATGGTGAGGAAAATATATGAGTCCCTGCTTTTACTTTTTTGTATTTTCCTAATACTTCCTAATGATTTGTGATGTGAGCATCTTTTTATGTGTTTACTGGGCATGTATATATTTACTTTGAAGAAATGTCTATTCAAGTCTGAAGTGGTATTTTTTAATGAATCCTATTTATAACCATTGATTTTGAACCAATTGAACACATCTTTAAAAGGCATTGAAATGGTGATCATTTTTTAAAAAACTGAGGTTAATGAAACTATCCAAAAACTTGAATATTTTTAGATTCATAAAAATTATACTTTATGTTATTTTTATTTAAAGTGACACCTGGAATAAAATATAATGAGACTAAAGAGATTTTCAGAAATGCTTAATGGTATTTAGTATAATCATGTTATATCAATAGGTAAAAGAGCTCCAAATTTCAATTTGGAGTTTAAATGGCACTATCCAAATTTTGTGGAGAAAAAAAGGCATTCACAAAACAATTATGCTCCTAAGTTTCCATAAATTAAAACTAAATAACAAATACATCATCAATTATTTATAATTAAAAAATAATGACAATATTAAGAATTAAAATTCTGTGATACAAATAAAATTTAGGTAGAGGATAATGTGTAGCTTTAAACACATTACTTTCTTAAAATGAAAATGTGTGTGTTGTTTCAGTTATATGTTTCTTTTATCCACAGTTAAATTACAAAGTACCTAAAATTTCTGTTTTAGAAATATTCTAGCTTGATCTCAGTTTAGCTAGAAAGAGTATTGCACTTACCCCCTTCAACAGAAAATGGCAGGTTACCTGTATAATCAATATTTTTTTCTAAATCAATGCTTTTTTTCTGAATCAATACTTTTCATCACCGTGCTGAAGTCCTAAGGCAACAAAGTAACTGTGTGTGTGCATGTGTGCATGTGCGTGTGCGTGTGCGTGTGTGTGTGTGTAAAGATGGCACCCTCAACAAAACACCGATGCAAGCACTTGCTTACTTGGGGCAGATACTGGGCCTATTATAAGCACATAAGAAGAAATCAGCTAAAATTTGAAAATAAGCAATGAATTGCTAAAGGCTGAGAATAAACCAGCTTGAGTGTAGTACCCATTGAAGGTCCACATAAGTGAGGGAATTTGAACTCACAAATTTTTTCCCACAAACCCACCAGGCATTCAAGACTAGGAGAGTGCTGGCATGCCTATGGGACACAAACAGCAGCAATTGCAAGAAAAGTGCAAAGACCTACTTATATTCATACCTTCTACCTCCCTTACAGAACAAAAGATTTAAGTCACTTGGAAAAGAGCAGCAATCTTTTGCAGCTAGGGAAAGTGAATTAAAACCAACCAATCAGCCCAATAAACAACAACCCTAACAGTGGAAAGAGGGAAGAAAACATCATGAGCTCAGACTACTACTGAGCTCTCCTCCTCCTCCTCTTCCTTCCTCCTACTGAGGGAGACAGAATCAGTGGGAAAGCTACACTCCAAAGACTGAGGAACAAATCACTAACTGAAGACTAAGGTAGAACCATTAAAAAAACAAAAGAGAAGACTACATTTACCCCACCATCATATTATCAAGCATTAACAACTAACATCAATCTGCTTCAGAAAGATAAGTAAAAAGATGGGTAGAGACCTTCTCTGAGGTAGAGGCACAAGGACAAGATCTAAAGTGAACATAAAGCAGACATTAAGTAAAACTGTCTGGCAGAAGGGTCCCCCCAATCACAAGACAGTGCTAGAGGAAATTAAACCTATGGTGGGTGTACTGAAGGCAGCTATAGTAACAAAATCCAAATTTAGCTCAATTTTTGACCAAATGGATTCAACAGCCCAACTAATGTTCTAAAATTACTGGGATGCTCAATCCCATTGAAACATTTTATTTAACTCAGCATCTAATGTCATGTACAATATGTCCAGTTTCAGCAAAAATAATATATATATATATAAGGACCATAATGAACCACAATAAAACATGGGAAAAAAATGTGCTCAAGAGACATGCAGTCAGTGGAACCTGGCTCAGATGTGACATGGATATTGAAACTATCAGAGAGGGATCTTAAAAATAGCTATGACTCATAGATACAAAGAACAAATTAATGGTCACCAGATATAAAGGAGGTTGGGGAAATGGGTGGAAAAGTTAAAAGAGATTAAGAAATACAAATTGCCTGTTATAAAAATAGTCACAAGGTTGTAAAGTACAGCATAATGAATATAGTTAATAATATTATAATGATGTATGGTGTCAGATGGGTGCCAGACTTACTGGGGTGATCACTTTGTAAGGTATATAAATGTCCAATCACTATGCAATACACCTAAAACTAATATAATATTATATATCCACTATAATTAAAATAAAATTTAATTTTTTAAAAATTAATTAAAATTGCTATTATTAAAATGAGATAAGTTCTTAGTTAAATGGAGAAGTGTCTGTTCAGGTCCTTTGCCCATGTCTTAATTGAGTTGTTTGTTTTCCTGGAGTGGAGTTGTGTGAGTTCTTTATGTATTTTGGAGATCAAACCTTTGTCTGAGGTATCATTTGCAAATATGTTTTCCCATATAGCTGGTGCCTTTTTCATTTTGCTGATGTTTTCTTTATCCATGCAGAAGCTTTTTATTTTGATGAAATCTCATTTGTTTATTCTTTCCTGTATGTCCCTTACTCTAGGAGAAATATTGGTGAAAATATTGCTGTATAGAATATCTGAGATTGTCCTGCCTATGTTCTCCTCTAGGACTTTTATGGTGTCACGACTTATATTTAAGTCTTTCATCCAGCTTGAATTTATTTTTGTGTATGGTGTAAGTGGGTGATCAAGTTTCATTTTTTGCATGTAGCTCCCCAGTTCTCCCAACACCATGTGTCAAAGAAGCTATTTTTACTCCATTTTATGTTGCTACACCTGTTGTCAAATATTAATTCACCATATTGACAATGGTTTATTTCTGGGCTCTCTATTTTCTTCTATTGGTCTGTGCATCTGTTTTTATGCTAGTGCCAGATTTTTTTGCTATCTTTTTTAATACATTTTATTGATTATGCTATTACAGTTGTCCCATTTCCCCTCTTCATTCCCCTCCACCTTGCACACCCTCCCACCCACATTCCCCCCCTTTAGTTCATGTCTGTGTGTCATAAGTTTTTTAGCTTCTACATTTCCCATACTATTCTTGCCCTCACCCTGTCTATTTTATATCTACCATCTATGCTACTTATTCTCTGTACCTTTTCCCCCTCTCTCCTCCTCCCACTCCCCTGTTGATAACCCTCCATGTGATCTCCATTTCTGTGGTTCTGTTCCTGTTCTAGTTGTTTACTTACTTTGTTTTTGTTTTAGGTGTGGTTGTTAATAATTATGAGTTTGATGTCATTTTACTACACATGGTTTTTATTATCTTCTTTTTTTTAGATAAGTTCCTTTAACATTTCATATAATAAGGGCTTGGTGATGAACTCCTTTAATTTGACCTTGTCTGAGAAGCACTTTATCTGCCTTCCATTCTAAATGAAAGCTTTGCTGGATAGAGCAATCTGGAATGTAGGTCCTTGCCTTTGATGACTTGGGATACTTCTTTCCAGCCTCTTCTTGCCTATAAGGTCTCTTTTGAGAAATCAGCTGACAGTCTGATGGGAACTCCTTTGTAGGTAGCACCAGATTTTTTATTATGGTGGCCTTGTAATATAGTTTGATATGAGGTATTGTGATCTCTATTACTTTGTTCTCTTTTCTCAAAATTGTGGCAGCTTTGGGGTCATTAATGGTTTCATATAAATTTTTGAAATCTTTGTTTTATATCTGTGAAATATGTCATTTGTATTTTAATAAGGATTGTGTTGAATCTATAAATTGCTTGGGCAGTGTGGACATTTTGATGATGATAAATGTTCCAATCCATGAACACAGTACATGCTTCCATTTGTTTGTGTCCTCCTTAATTTCTTTCTTCAGTGTTCTATAATTTTCTGAGAACAGGGCTTTTACTTCATTGGTAAGTCTATTCCTAGGTACTATATCAAATGGGATTTTTTCCCATGATTTCTGTTTCTGATATTTCATTGTTGGTGTACAAAAATGCCTTGATTTCTGAATATTGACTTTGTATCCTACTGTTTTACTGAATTCACTTATTGGCTCAAGTAGACTTATGGTGGAGTCTATAGGATTTTCTATGTACACTATCATGTCATCTGCAAACAATGACAGTTTTGCTTTTCCTTTCCAATTTGGATGCCTTTTATTTCTTTTTCTTGTCTGATTGCTGTGCCTAGGGCTTCCAATATTATGTTGAATAGAAGTGTTGAAAGTGGACCTCTTTGTCTTGTTCCTAGTCTTCCTGGGAATTCTTTGTTTTGCCTATTGAGTTTCATGTTGGCTGGAGGTTTCTCATATATGGCCTTTATCATGTTGAGGAATGTTCCCTTGACTCCCACTTTGCTGAGTGTTTTTATCATAACTGGGTGCTATACCTTATCATATGTTTTTCTGCATCTATTGATATGATCATGCAATTTTATCTTTACTTTTGTTTATGTGATGTATTATATTTATTAATTTGTGAATATTGTACTATCCTTGCATCCTTGGGATGAATCCCTCTTGATCATGGTGCATGATGTTTTTAATGATCATGCACAGTGCTGGATGCAGTTTGCCAATATTTTGTTGAGGATTTTAGGACCTATGTTCATCAGCGATATTGGCCTGTAGTTTTCTTTCATTGTTGTGTCTTATCTGGTTTAGGGATTAGGATGATTCTAGCTTCATAAAAAGAGTTTGGGAGTCTTCCCTCTTCTTGGATTTTTTGAAATAATCTGAGAAGGATAGGTTTTAGCTCTTCCTTAAATGTTTTATACAATTCTTCTGTGAAACCATCCAGTACAGGTCTTTTGTGTGCTGGGAGTTTTTTGATTACTGCTTCAATTTCACCAGCTGTTATTGGTCTGTGTGGGCTTTCTGCTTCTTCTTCATTCAGTTTTGGAAGATTATATTTTTCTAGAAATCTGTCAATTTCACCCAGGTGTTCAAATTTCTTGGCGTACAGTTGTTTGCAGTGATTTCTTACAATCTTTTGTATTTCTGTGGTTTCAGTTGTAGTCTTTCCTCTTTCATTTCTGGTTTTATTTGGGTCATCTCTCTTAAAGAGGCAAATTTTTAAATGAAAGAATAGAGTGAGTAGAAAAGATGTGAACAATGTAAAAATTTCTATCATGTGTATATTTGAAATCACAGAGGAAAAAGAGAGAGAGAGTAGGACACAAGAAATATCTGAAGACATATATTTCCAGAAATTAATGAAAGATAATATACTACATTTCCACAATTCAAAACATATTAGGTGGAATAAATAAAATGCAAACATATGAAAACATCATATTTAAATTACTCAACGTTAAAGTAAACAATATATCCTAAAGTTAGCCAGACCAAAAAATACACAGCATATGCATAGGAATAAAGAGAAGAATTAAGCAAACTTATCATCTGAAACTATGCAAGTCAGAAGACCATTGAGTAACATTTTTAAAGCGCTGAAAGATAAAACTCCAGAAATCTATATGAACAGACTGATATTCAGCAAAATGATAAAAAAATCCTATAAAGATTTTAGAAAAACTATCTATCAATAATTTCTTTCATTCATTTTACTGTGACCCCTTCAGTATTCCTAACATCTGACAAATCTCTTCAACTCCACAAGATTGTTAGGCTCTGTTTGGATCCTCCTTGCACAGAATTGCCCCCAGGTAAAAAGCCTTATGCTACTGGGGTGTACCTCATTTGTTTTCTTTTTCTAAGGGATAACAATAGTTTCCAGTCTCCAATGTCTGAGAACAGTTGTTTTCTTCTTTTCTTTCTAGGTTTTTACTTATACGCAGCAGGAGGATAATGTTTTTTCTTTTTTATTGAATTTATTGGGGTGACATTGGTTAACAAGATTATATTATAGGTTTCAGATGCACAATACATCTTTAATGTAACGTATTGTGTGTTCACCACCTAAAGTACAGGTGGCGAACACAAGGCCCAAGGGCTGAATCTGGCCCTCCACCTTGTTTTATCCAGCCTAGCCCTTTGTTTCTACCCAGCAGCAGTGCTGACCTCCTTGACCCTAGGTAAGGAGTAGTTATATTTACACAGTCCTAAAATTACATTCAGCCCTTTGAAGGCAACTGCAAGGCTGATGTGGCCCCCAGTGAAAATGAGTTTGACACCTGTGACCTAAAGGCAAGTTTCTTTCCATCACCATTTACCGCTCCCCCGCCCCACCCCCACATACCCTCTTTTCCCTTTCCTCACATTTTCCTCCCCTGGCAGTCATCATACTGTTGTCCATGTCCATGAGTTTTTTTCTTTTTTGCTCAATCCCTCCACCTCCCCCACCTAGCCACCAACCTTATCTATGAATCTGTTTTCTCATGATTTACTTATTTGTGACAGCAAGTGCTGACCTCTTATTCTTTTCCATTTTAGCTACATTATCTAAATTATTATAAATTTTAATTCAATTAAAAATTTTAAAAATCATTACTTATTTTATCACTTATATTTCTTCCTGTCTTTAATATCATATATGTGTAGTGGGTTGAACATGCAGTTTGGTTGCAGATGTGTGTAAGGAACCCTTTGATCCATTTACCCCTCTCCACGTTAAGAAACCATGGTTTTTTCACATACACTAGGAAGGTTTATTTTGTAGTCTAAAGTATTTGTATGAAAAAGAATATGACAGCATCAATGACTTTTTGTTGACCTGTGAATGCTTTCATCTTTTCTCACATTCCTGTCTTGCCCGCCTTATTCCATGAGGAATACATTAGCCTCAGTCATGCTACAATCAGAGCTGTCATCATGGAAAAACTGATGACAGTTCATTGTGATTTGGGAATGTATGGAACACAATTACACAGACCAACTTGGTAGTCATCCACAAGGTGGGTTTTAATCAATTTATGTTCTATAATAATTGATGGCTCTAACAATGCAGTTAGATTTTTGATGATATAAAATCATCAAAAGTGGGAAGAGCATGATATTAATGTCAGTGAGACTTTAGTTCAATATCAGCTTGTATTTATTTATTGATTTATTTCTTCATCATTTGGTTTCTTCATAGATTACTAGTTTGTGCAAGTAACAGTAAACTTCTATCCTCATCTGAAATATTGTGATAACAATTCTGTCACTACAGAATATTTATTTATTAGGGAAACACCTAATATACATCTGGCCTATAATAAGCCAATAAATTAACTAAAGCTTTATCATACCCTGAGTAGAAGTTTCTTATAATCTTTATATAATTCATAGTGGGAGTTGTAGATTGTAGATATTCTTGTTAAAGAAGTTTTGGTGATCAAAGTCATATACCTTGAAAATGAACAGAAACCAAGAACCACTAGGTTATCCAGCATGTCCAATTGAAGTACAAGATCATACTTGTGGCATGCACTCTGGCATGCTCTGTCCAATTTAGATTTAAGCAACTCAGGAGAAGAGGCTCCCTGTAGAGACGTGTCCACTTTTTATCATATCTCACTACTACATAATTGTTCCTACAATTCTCCCTAGACTTCCCTTTGCTTGGTTTTGTCTCATCACTCCTCATTAAAACAATATGACACAAGACATAATAAGAAAGGAAGGCCACTTGATAGTTACTCATTTTAATTTTATACATTCCACATTGTCACAGCTTTTTTATTTAGAACAACCACTTAAAATACAACTTCAACTATTTCACTGAATGAAAATATAAAGTTCCCAGTAGTTAGCTGACCCTAATTTATTTTTCCTCTCCTTTAATAAAACAAAGAACTTGTCTGAAGTATAACTCAGGATGCCTGCAAATCTTTTAAATGCTTAACTCAGATGCAGAAGCATTGATTTTCTTAGATCTGATAGTTTGCTAAAATGTGCTTCTTTGTGATTTGGCAGAGAATACAGTTTAATTTTATAACCATTTTGTGTGATCTACATCAGTCATGCTATTCAGATTTATTTTATTGTGCAAAGCATTTAGAAGGTGAAGGTCATTGTTGTCTTTATAGAATACAAAGCTCTTGATTCATGGCTTACAAACATTGTGATTTTATTTGTTACAATCTATTGTTTGTTGCCTTTAGTCTGTTCACAATAGTGTCCTTAGTTTATACTGAGGCTGGCATCTTACAATGGTTCTCATCTGTGGACCAAGCTGCTGTTTTACTGTCACATGAATCTATTGGCAATTACCTAAGTGCTTTAAGAATACTTGCAACAAATAGAGTTAGGAAAAATGAACAAATATACACAATAAATAAATAAAACTGGACCATCATGTTATACCACACAAAAGAATAAACTAAAAATGAATTAAAGAGTTAAATGTTAGGTTGAAAACCACAAAAATTCTAGAAGAAAACATAGCCAGTAAAATCTCAGACATTTCTCAAAGCAATATTTTTTCCGATATATTGCCTTGTGGTTTAAATCACCTCGGGAAAGGAAAACAAAAGAAAAAATAAGCAAATGGGATTATATTAAACTAAAAAGTTTTTGCACAGCGAAGTAATCAATCAGAAAAAATGATGAGACAAACCACTGAATGGGAGAACATATTCTCCAATGATATATTTGATAAGGGGTTAATATCTAAAATTTATAAGGAACTTATAAAACTCAACACCAAAAAAATTCAATTTAAAAAAATGGGCAAAGGACCTGAATAATTACTTCTCCCAAAAAACATACAGATGGCCAATGAATATATGAAAAGATGCTCAACATCAATAATCATCTGACAGGGAAATTTCTGATGATTAAAATTAAAATTACAATGAGATGTCATCTCACACCAGTCAGAATGGTTATCACCAATAAATCAACAAACAATTGTTGGTGAGGCTGTGGAGAAAAGGGAACCCTTGTGCATTGCTGGTGGGAATGCGCACTGGTGCAGCCACTGTGGAGGGCAGTATGAAGTTATCTCAGAAATTGTAAAAGGAACTGCCATATGACCCAGTGATTTCACTTCTGGGAATATACCCTAAAATCTGAAACACTTCCTTGAAGGAATATATGTAACCTTATGTTCATTGAAACATTACTTATAACAGCAAATGTTTGAAAGCAGCCCAAGTGCCCATCAGTAGATGCATGGGTAAAAAAGCAGTGGTACATTTACACAATGTAACAGTACTCAGCCACTCAGACACACACACACACAGAAAAGGAAATTTTACCAGCATGGGTGGGCCTGGAGAGTGTTATGCTAAGTGAAATAAGCTAGTCAGAGAAAGATGTATGAACTCAGATGTGGAATCTAATGAACAAAATAAGCCAAACAAAATAGAAACAGATTCATAGATACAGAGAACAGACTGACAACTGTCAGAGGGGAGAACTGAGGGGCTGGGTGAAAAGGTGAAAGGATTGAGCAAAGGAAAAAAAAGCTCATAGACACAGTATGGCGATTAGCTGAGGAAAAAGGGGTGTTAGGAAAAGAAGTTAAAAGGATGAAAAATGATGATGGAAGGAAGCTTGACTTGGGGTGGTGAGCACACAAGACAATATACAAATGATGTGTTACAGACTTGTACAACCAAAATTCATGTTTATTAACAAATGTTACTTCAATAAATTCAATAAAAATTGAACAAAATGAAAATATCTGCATATACATAACTTGATTTTTGTCTTTCCTTACAAGGGGGATAGGGATTACAGTAAGAAAAGAAGAAAGAAAAGGAAAAGGAAAAAAAGAAAAGTAAAAGAAAGGAAAGAAAAAGAAAAGAGAAGAAAAGAAAAGAGTAAAGAAAAGAAAAAAACAGAAAAGGCTTGTATTGCCTGTGCCTTTCACTAAGGATTCAATCTTTTTTTAATATAATGACTCCTGTTACAATAATAAAACAATTTACACCTTTAAGGCTTTTTGTAACACTTCTCTTCCACAGCAGAACTCCTACACTTAATTGTCATATACTTTAAGAACAACTAACTTTCTCTGTTACATAGGAAGCTGTATAATGCAAATTAGTTAATTAATTCATGGTAATAAGCTTTATAATGACATTACAGTGACTTCTATGTGCCATAGTTTCCAGTTAAAAGGATGACTGGGAACTCAGTTACCAGTTGTTTTCAGCAAATCATTAATATTAGTCTCAGATGCCCTTACTCTAATTTTCTTCAAGTAAAAAAACAATGTACTCTTCCCTTAAAGCCCCCTTTTGAGACTACTTCCTTTAGAAAGTCTTTCCCCAATGTTCCACAGTTAACTTCCACTAATACTAAATCATTTCCCTGCAAAGGGAATATTTTGCTCCTGTTATTGCAAGCTTTCTGAGAGCAAGAACTCTAATTTGGTCTTTCATTCATCTTCATACGTGCAGCCTAAACACAGCATCTACTGCATAGCAGAGTCTCGATGAAATGAGTGAATTTAAACCCCATCTTGATAGCAATAGGAAAATCCATATATCATGAATATCTCTAGGGAACTCAAATAATTTGGTTCCAATGAGACATGATTGAAATAAATACATTCCTTAATAAAACAAGATTTCATAGCATCCCAACCTTCTTGCTTTTGTGTAACACTTTATACAAACTATAATAAAGCATTCCCCTGATCCTACCACACAGTTCAGGTTGCTCAGTTTTGCCAGTGATTCTGGGATCTATTATTTATGATATATTTATCAAATGGCTTATTATTTTGGATGAGTTTTAGCCTAATGATTTTTTGAGTAAATATTTATTCAACATTAATATTAACTTTATTTTAAAAACCTTAATATCCTAATACCAGTGAGAATGGTGAAGCATACATAATTACTAGTACCAATGGATAGCATGACAAAAGGCCAGATACCACAGCATATTTACTCTTGCAGAATAAAATCATGGCAAAAATGCTAAACCGAAAAGAAAAATCTGAGTGGGTTGCAGAGAATCCATGAATCCCTGGAATTGTTTTTGAAATTGTGTGATATGTGTTTCAAGTGCTTATCCAAAAATTTCAAGAACTATCACCAGAACAAATACTCTTTGATATTTTTCTTATAACCCAGTACAACATACACCTAAGAACAAGCTGCTTATTTTCAATTTCCATAAATATCTCATGATTAGAGCTAGTAAACAAGATCAGGGAAAACATTTTTGTAGAAATATGTAATGTGTTCAATTTACTATAATCATGTTAATAGAACCATGCTCTCTCAAAAATGTTCAGAAATGCAGAAAGAACTATTACATAGTTTTTTTAAAAACACTTTGTATATAGTATGAGAAAATGATGAGGATAGATATAAATATAGATAACTTATTTTTTCATACCATTTGTTAAAAAGATTACAGTATTCCTGCTGAAAAATTTGGCATGATTGTCTAAAGTCAACTGACACTATTCTATTTTATGCATCTGTTTGTGTTTGTTCCTATGTCAACATGCAGACTGCCTTGAACAGTGCAGTTTTATAGCAAGCCTCAAAATCCAACATTTTTTTTATTTTTGCAAAATTATTTTGGCAACTATATATGTACTCTGCATTTATGTGAATATTTTATATCCAGCATGAAAATTTCCATGGAAGTATTTATTTGGAATGCATTGGTTTGTATATCTATTTGGAAAGAATACCTTTAAATCAGTATTTCTTCATGTATTTAGATCCTTTATAAGTTCTTGCAACAATTCTCTGCAATTTTACTTTTATAGAAATAAAATTTATTTTTGTAGAGGCTGGGACAAATGTCAGTTTACAGTTGTTTGTATGGAAAATGATACAATAATAAATAAATAAAAATACAGAAGTAAACTCTGTGTTCATGTGATCACAACTATAAACTTACTTTTGCCCATAACTGTAAACCTACTTTTGCCCTGCCTTCCTAAATATTAGTAGTACCATATTTTTTATGTGTAGGAAGTTTAGAATGTTCTATGAAGATAATTAAATTGTGTGTGAATAATTTTCCCTTAATTTTTCCAATAAGCATACATTTTATTTTCATTTTTCTACCCTATCATTCTGGCTAATGCTTATTAAATAAAAAACATGAAATTACTCATTAAATAAAAAACATGACAGTAAACATCCTACTAATGCCTGACTTAACATATATATTTCTTTTTTATTGTAGATGCCTTCAATCAGATTTACAGAGATCCCATCTATTTTAGTTTTATGTAGATTTTTATCAAAAACGAATGCCAAATTTTGTCAAGTAATTTTTATACTGTTAAGATTCTAACTTTTTCCATTATTTTGTTAATATGAACAATTATAGTAGTTGATTTTAAAATGATAACCCAAACTCTGCATTTCTGACATGATCTCCACTTAGTCATTTTTTTTAAATATATGACTGAACTTGATTCCCTCACATTTACTCAAGGAAATGTATATCTTTATTCACAAAGAATATTGGACTGCAGTTTTATTATCTTTTGTAATATCTGGCCTGATATGATGAGGGCATCGTTCTCATCAACTAAATGTAGCCTCTTCATCTAATTGGAAAAGTTTAAATATGATTGGTATTTTTTTTCTCTTAAGTATTTGATAGAACTTGCCAGTAAAAGCATCTAGTGTTGGAATTTCCTTTGTAAGAAAGTTTTCAATTACAATTTCTATCCTACATATATGACTGTTCAGATTATCTGCTTGTTCCTGATATGTTTGTGTATTTCAAAGAATACAGCTATTGCATTTGTTCTAAATTAATTGGAATGTATTTCTTCATAATATTTCCTCAATACTATGCAAATGTTTGTAGGGTCAGTAATGACATTCCCACTTTTATTTCTTTATTGGTAATTTGTGCCTTTGCACTTGATCATCCTGAGATTCATTAATTTTATTGATATTTAAAAAATAAGCATAATATGTATGACTTCCTTGGTTTCAAGTATATTGAGACTTCTTTTATGAGTGTACATATGGTCTAACTTTGCCAATGTTTCATAGTCCCCCAACTTTCCCATCACTTACTGAGAGAATAATATTTAAATTTCCAGTTAATAAGAATTTATGTTTTTACTCTTATAGTTAAGACTAGTAGTCTAAACTATATGTGAGGGAAATGTTATTGAGGGGATACATGAGAATATATACACACAATCTGTCCAGAAAGTATTCAGCCATGTAATATGAAAAATAGAGACATTTATTGAAAAAGATACAAGATACAAGAAACTTTGTACATAGGACAATGACACCTCAGTTCCCTTCAAATTAGGCACTCTGGGACCTCATACAGTTCTCTGAATCACCACCAGCTGCCCCTTCATATTTTCCTGAATCTCGTTGATGGTCTGGAATCTCTTCCATTTCAAAGGTGGTTTTAGTTTTGGGAAAAGCCAGAAATCACAGTGTGCCAAATCTGGGCTGTAGTGGGACTGAGTGATTTGATATTTTGCCAAAAACTTTGCGCAAGATGTGACATATGAGTGGGTACATTGCTGTGTTGAAGCTACTAGTCACCAGTTGCCCATAGCTATAGCCTTCTCAATCATCTGCATAGTTTCTGCAGAGGAATGTACAAACTTAACACAAAATTTGATGCAGATTCATTGCTCTACTCACTCAGTCATTTTGAATGCCCACTGACTAGTACACTGAAGCCATCATTGTTCACACATGCACATTCCAGTCCACTCTCCTTGGCTGCCAGGTTACATTGATGTCATGCAAACTGTTTCATTACATAACAATGGTTAAACTTCTCTGGTCAGACCTTGTATGTGTGTGTGTGTGTTAAATATAAGATAACATAGCATACATATATGTTTATAGTATATGTAGAGAAATAATTTATTTTATTCATCAATAAAATATAAAAAATTAGTACATATATTATTATTATGAGAATTAAACACAGGATACATCCAAAATAATTCAGTTATCATCTGGTAACCCAGCAATAAAGGTAATAATGATAAATAGTATAAATTATTATTGTATTTATTTTTAAATCCACCTATTTTCTCAAGCTATTTTTCTCTACTAAATTAAAATTTTAACACCACTTATAATATTGATTTTATGAGATATATATGGAATCAAATACATAAATGCCTTTATTATTACATGGTTTTTCAAGGAACTGAGACCAAAGCATTAAAAAGTTGTAGAATCCAATTTATTTTGAACTTAGAGCAAATATAAACTAATGTTAGGTGAAATTTTTGGCTAGAAATAATTAATGAAAGGAAATCAAGATAGTTTAAACAAATGCAATGGCAGAAGAAAATATATTAGTTGGTTCCAGCTGAGCCTAAATAAATAAATACATAAATAGATAAATAACTTTATAGTAGTTCAAAGACAGAGATCAGACATCTAAAAATCATTAAAGCCATAATCCAAGAACTGCACAAAATTCATGAAGTTTTCTCTGTGTAAATGCCTTTAAGAGTTTCCTACACAAGGAGCTTTCTGGATTTCTCTCATTCTTAATGCACCATGTTGCAGATGTTTCTACTGGAGGCCTTAAAAATATTGAGTACAGCTTTAGAGAATGCAGCTAACATAAAAGATCATTCAAAGTCTGAGAGTAATGTTTTGCATGTTGTTTAATCTCTTAAGTGCTTTATAGCAGTCTAATTGCCTGAATAGTCTAGGCAAGAATATTTAAGCTTTTACAATAGTCACTTCACTACTATCTATAACATTTTCAATTTTCTGGAGATGTTTTCACTGTTTTTCTTTTATCTAAACAAAGAATAGTTAAGAAAAAACAAGGACTATAATTATACAGTATATTACCTAAACTTATATAAATACTTCAGGATTATCTTCCACTTCCTATTTATAATTAATAAATGGCTATTTGAAGAAATTAACCAGTTTTCAAACCATTCAACATATATTTTATTACTTTCAATTTTAGTGTATTTCATTATTTAAGCATTACAGTTGTTTCATTTTTTTCTCCCCTTTATTCCCCTCTGCCCTGTACCCCCATCCCACCATCATTCTCTCACCTTAGCTCACGTCCATGGGTCATACTTAGAAGTTTTTGGCTTCTCCATTTATCATGCTATTCTTAACCTCCCTCTATTTTGTTTCTACCATTTATGCTTCTCATTCCCTGGACCTTTTCCCCATTCTTCCCCCTCTCCCAACCCTCACTAATAACCCTCTGTGTGATCTCCATTTCTATGATTCTGTTCCTGTTCTAGTTGTTTGCTTAGTTTGTTTTTATTTTTGTTAGTTTTTAGGTTCAGTTGTTGATAGTTGTGAGTTTGTTGTCACTTTACTGTTCATAGTTTTGATCTTCTTTTTCTTAGGTAAGTCCCTTTAACATTTCATATAATAAGGTCTTGGTGATGATAAACTCCTTTAACTTGACCTTATCTGGGAAGCACTTTATCTGCCCTTCCATTCTAAATGATAACTTTGCTAGATAAAGTAATCTTGGATGTAGGTCCTTGTCTTTCATGACTTGGAATACTTCCTTTCAATCCCTTCTTGCCTGCAAGGTTTCTTTGGTGAAGTCAGCTAAGAGTCTTATGGGAACTCCTTTGTGGGTAACTGTCTCCTTTTCTCTTGCTGTCCTTAAGATTCTCTTCTTAGGTGACAGAAGGAGAAGAAGAGCAAGAAACATTTATTTGAAAAGCCAATTACTTGAAAATTTATTTGAAAAGCCAATGAAGGAGAACTACCCCAACTGACAACAGAAATAGACTTCCAGGAAGTCTAGGAATCTCAGAGTCCTAAAAACGTTGAATCCAAGGAAGCACACACCAAAGTGCAACATAATTACATTAGTCAAGATTAAAGTTAAGGAGATAATCTTTTTTTAAAGTTTTTATTTACTTATTTTTAGAAAGGGGGGAAGGGTAGGAGAAAGAGAGGGAGAGAAATATCAATGTGCGGTTGCCTCTCGTGCACCCCCTACTGGGTACCTGGCCCAAAACCCAGACATGTGCCCTGGCTGGGAATGGAACTAGCAACCCTTTGGTTCGCAGCCCATGCTCAGTACACTGAGCTACACCAGACAGGGCAATAAGGGGAGAATCTCAAAATCCTCAAAATTAGAGGATATCAATTCAGAGTTGCTCACGACCTGTTGTTCTTGAACTGTTCCAGATCAGAAACATTAGGAGTCACTTTTCTTATTTTAAAGTTAAACTGGTTTCTTTGCAAGCTGTCTCTTGCCTTTGGATCTGAGTCAGATAACACAGAATTCATTTTAGCTTCTTTTATGGGTTGAATTCTTTCTAACATCATGGATACAGAAACTTTAATAGCTGAAGTCTAAGGTAGCAAATCAATCCTGAAAAGTTATTGACTGTTAGTATTTTCATCATTTAGCATATTTAAGCTGCCAAATAAAGTAAAACAAACAAAAAGCTTCTGAGTTCCTTCAAGTATATATTAGTACTTAATGTGATGTTTTGTAAAGCATCCATGATATGTTTCAGAATGATTCTTTCTACTCTACAATTATAGTATTTCATATTGAGATGTAAAAATAAAAAAGGAAGGAAGGAAGGAAGGAAGGAAGGAAGGAAGGAAGGAAGGAAGGAAGGAAGGAAGGAAAGATCTTTAAAATGTAGCAGGTTTAGGCCCTAGCAGGGATGTAAGGAATATTTCTTACTAAAACTTAAGGAGGGTTATTGAGCAAAGTGAATCTGAAACCAGGGAGTTTACATTCATTCTTGGTCCAGTCAATCATCTAATGTGTGACCTTTCACATGCACTTAACTTCTCTTGACTTAATTCTTCATTAGTACGTGAAAGAGTTGAACTGTTCCTTATGGGTTCACCATTCTATAGATCTCCAATAAATCAGTTTTAAGCAGGCAAATATCCGTGTGTATGGCTGTGGGAGAGCAGTGGAGAGGGTTCCTGCTGAAGTGTTTGTAATTCTGAACCTCTGGGAGTTCATCCTACCCAGTATCAAACAAGTCTGCCTAGCAATTAACAGATAGAAGTTTTGTGGCAATAAAAGAGATATGTTCTGTCACATATTCATAATCCCCTAAAATTCATGCACAGATGCTCACACAAACACTTTTTTCCAACGACAAAAGCAAATGAAGTCCAAGTGGCAACCCATTTGTTCTTCCTGTGCTATTAGAGAGCTAGCATTTTTAAAAAGCATTATAGATTTAACATATGTACATGCATTTATTCATGTGCATTAAATGGTTGGCAGCTCATCAAGTGTTCTCTTCTAAATCTAATGGACTGATTTAAAGAATTTTTTA
Source organism: Tonatia bakeri (assembly GCA_004024845.1). Taxonomy (NCBI): domain Eukaryota; kingdom Metazoa; phylum Chordata; class Mammalia; order Chiroptera; family Phyllostomidae; genus Tonatia; species Tonatia bakeri. The sequence goes on along the minus strand of PVIA01008541.1, from coordinate 43,963 downwards.
AGTTTAAAAAGAATGATTGTAAATATAACACAGTGGACCTTCTGTTTAGGTTCTGGTTGCTTTTTTCCTTGGGAATCCTTGGGACACAGACTAATTAACTTTTTTATAAAAAAAGCTCTCTCTGGGTCCTTCTGAAATTCTTTCACTTTGCAGCGCTCTCACTTTATCTCAGGTGGGCATGCTTATCCAAAAGAGAACTATGGAGTGAGGTTGCACTAAGTCACAACCTTAGTAAATGGCTGGATTGAATCAATAACTCATTTCTCCTACTTGTAGCATTGTATTTGCCCCTTACTCACCATGCAAAACATTTTCAAGATTTCACACTCTTGTTGACCATTTCCCTTTACCTTCTTTCTCTTTACTGAGTACTTCTCATCAGAATATAATTATGATCAATTCTTTGTGGAAACAAGTATTTCCACATGGCTGCTGTCCCATCTCCTTTATCTTTTCAGTTAATTTTTACAAAAATGTTATCAAAATGTATGAAATTATATAAATGTAGATGTATATACTATTTGTATGTTTCTGAAAGATGTTCCATTGGAGGTAAAAATAGAAAGCTCTATTTACAAAGATAATCTATTTAGATTTCATTTGTTTTAAATATATTAGATTATTCTCTCTATTATGTAATATCTGTAAATAAATAAATATATGTCTGAGGCATACTCAGAAAAATTTTCTGATGTGACACAAAACAAAGAATTGGAAACTGCTTTAAATGATTCCTAAGTTTATGATAAGAGTAAATGGTGTTTGAATATGTAATTACAATCTCCAGAGACTTTTGTCATCATTTTCTTATTTTAATATGTACATCTATAGATGCACATTACTGATTCAGATGTGAATTGAGTGTGTGATGTCCATTATCTTTCATACTACCTTAAGAACCATTTTTGTTTTGTTTTGTGGTTATTTTCACTATATTTATATCTTTTGTTTGCAAGTTTTTCTGTGTCTTGATTTTTATAAATGTACCAATTACTAGGGCTTCCAATGATAATAAGACTGTGCAAGATAGAGGAGGGAGATAAGTAAAAATTCAAATATTGTATGGGTTCATTTGAATACAAAGACATTTTCTTATTCTTACTGATTTTTCTATATCCCAAAGGTGTCCTGGCTCTATTTGTGAAAATTTCTTTAGATTGCACAAATTAAAATAAAGTTAAAGACTTGTAGGAGAACAGGCATCTTTCTTTGTGACAATAATGATAATAAGTGTTTGTGGTAGAACAAATGATACTGAGTATCTTATTTATTTGATTCCATGAGATATTTAAAGAATATTGTTAAAATATCTGTACCTGCATGAGAATACCATTTTTTAAACTAAGAATCTTAAAAAAGTCTTACTAAATTTCTTTATTTTCATGTAATAAAATGAGCTCCAGAGGTTAAGGTAATAATAGCAAGATTTAATTTTTTGGTAGAAGTAGAACCAGAAGAGACTCTAGGTCTGATGGTTAATTTATGTTTCAAGCTGACTAGGTTGTGGTATGTCCAAATATCTGGTCAAAACTATTTTGGGTATTTTTGTGAGGGTTTTTAGGATAAGATTAATTTTTAAATTCTTAGGCTAACTAAAGCAGATAGCCCTCTCTAGTGTGGGTGGGCCTGATCCAATCAGTTAAGGCCTGACTAGAACAAAAAGTTTGATCTCCCCTGAGCAAGAAGGCTTGTTTCTGCCTGATGGCCTTCAGACTGGAACAACACCATTGGCTCCCCTGGGTGTCCAGCTTGCCAACTCACCATACAGATCTTGGCACTTGTCAGCCACCATTATCCCATGAGCCAATTCTTTATGATAAATCAATCTCTCTCTCTCTCATCTCTTACTGGTTCTGTTTATCTAGAAAATCCTAATTAACACAATAGGTATTGCATCACATTATAGAAAGGGCTCTTCCACTCTATGCTGCCCTTTGAAACTTAATGTTGGCTGAGAGAGTAGTACTACACTCTATATCCTAGAATCAATAAAGCCTTCACAGCCTTGGAAGGCTGTGTGTCCCAGGAGGCCTTTAGCAAGAGGTGGGATAAGTTGTATGACACCTCTATGATTGACCTGAAAGAAAATGCAGAGCCTTTCTTTTGTGCAAGAAACACTCAAATTCATCAGGCGTTTAGGCTGCTTGCTAGTCAGTTTGTATTAGTTTGTATTCTCTGATAAGTTTTAGAAATAGAAGGGTGCCATGAGAAATGTTCTCAACAAAATATACATTGCTTTATCCTTAAAAACATTAATTACAATTAACATTATTTTCCAAATTTAGATCACCAGATTTTGGGTATATTGTATAATGTGCATAATATATTTTTATGCATATATATCATAAAGGTTTGGGTGGATCGTGTAATTACTGATTTTCAATATATATTAGAATCTATACAGATAAAATAATTTTTAAGACTTATGTGAGTATATACTAAGAGTGTTTTATGTAGTGTAATTAAACTAATACAATACATATTAAGAATAAAATATCAATGTCAAATATGTCATAACCCATTATAAAAATACTACATAACACTTATTATTATTTAATAATTTAATTTCAGATTTATGTTATGCAGTTTTTGTTTTGAAGGAAAATAGGTTATTTAAATCCAAGGCTATGTATTAATGAGCTATGTTGCATTTAGATTCCAATGTCTTCCTTTGATAGTAGTTTTCAAATAAAATCTATCATAATACTGACAAGTCTATGCATCTTAATGAAATAAATCAAAGTTTATTTTTTAAATACCATGATTTTAAGATAAAATATTATTAAATACTTTGATTTATTTCACCAGCAGCTATAAAATGAATGATAGAGGTCAACATATTTCTCTTTTGCTATCTTATGATTTTGGTCAAGGGGTACCTTACATTTCTCCACACTAGAAGTTTGATATTCTCAGTTTCATTTTAGCAACAAAGAAACTAAAATGAACTGAAGCTAATTTTGACCCTCATTTGTCCTCCAACAGTCATTACAGAGATTGACATGGAGGAGCTCAACCATTCTGAACCAGAGTTCTGGGAAAAAGTGGAGTTGGAGCTGACACATTAAGTCAAGAGGGTTAATAGGTTTATGAGAAATAAAATCTTCTCATTTGTTTTACCAATAGAGGTAACCTGGAAAACTTACCCACTCTTCATATGTAACTGGTAATCTCTTATTAATATAGTTTGTATTGTATGCTAACCAAGAGGACTGAGTATTTGTGAATAAATTTCTATTAAGCACAGGGAGGTGGGGGACAAAGGGTGAGTGGGCTTAAGGGGTGAACTCTGGTCAGGCAGCAATTTACTCTTCAGCAGGTCGGGTGTTGCTCAAGTTTCAGAGACAGTTCAAACTGTTATTTTTAAAAAAATATAGTTACCATAGAAACTGTCACACTATGAAACATTGATATTTTATCTCCCAAGAAGAAAAAAGCCCATTTTTAAAGCAACCGTCATGGGTGGGAAAAAAAGCTTTTAACAGGTCTATACATTTGTAATTATAAAAAGTCAAACAAAAAATTCAGAGACTTAATTTTGTAAAATAATTTTAGCACTTCTAAGTATCAAGAGCTGTCATTCTGGGGCCTCTCATAAAATAGGACAATTTCTTAAATATGTTTATGCTTATGTCAGGGGAGAGTGGATAGATAAATGCTTCTGAATAAAGTAAGCAAACTCTGGTCCATCCTCTTCAACAAATGACTGAATGATTTACTTGAAAGTTTTCAAGTTGTATGACATTTAATTCTGTCTTGAACATTTTATTTACTTATTCTTCTAAATGTTTCCATGATAATTGGGCATTTCATTATAGCCCAAATGTCTTATTTATCATAAAAATCTTACCCAAGAAAATACAGTCTACTTTCAATTATTTGACTTGATAGAAAAAAATAACAATAATTCAAAATTATGGATAACCCCCTTCATCATATATAAGTCTCACATTGAGTTTAATTGTTCTGAGAACAGCTCTGACTGGTGTGACTCAGTGGATTAAGTGCCAGTCTGTAAGCCAAAGAGTTGCCAGTTCAATTCCCACTCAGGGCACATGCCTAGGTTGTGGGCCGGTCCCCAGTGAGGGGCACACAAGAGGCAATCACACATTGATATTTCTCTCCCTCACTTCTCTCTAAAAGTAAATAAATAAAATCTTTAAAAAATAATTGTTCTGAGAATATTATGTAAAACATTATGGCAATTATGCAAAAGACCATGATATTGAAAGGGATTGTTAGTAGAGAGAAGAGGATCACAGACTTGGGCCCTTCACTAATAGGAAGGTAAAAGATAAGCATAAGAACTCAAAAAGGAGAGAGACCAGAAATAATCAGTGAAATAAGAGGTAAATGAAAACAATAATGGTGTCTTAACATACAAGTGAAGACTGTCCATCAAAAAAGAAAGAGTAATCAACTCTATCCAATTCCATTGGGGAAAAAAAAAACAAAAACCCTGAACATCATTTACAGACATTAAGAACAGAGAAATCAATAGCTTTAGTACAGTGGTGAAGGTAAAGCCCAGATTGTAAACAATTAAGGGAGAACAGGAAGAAAATATGATGAGATCATATGGTAATTCTATTTTTAATTATTTTGAGAAGACTCCAAACTGTTTTCCATGGTGGCTACACCAATTTACATTTATGGCAACAGTGAACAGGGTTTTATTTTCCCCCATATCTTCATCAACAACTTCTTACTTCTCATCTTTTTGATAATAACCATTCATTGGTTATTACAGAAGTGAAATTCTATGGCATGACTTCAAACAGCCATCTTAACTTGGATGTTTTCATTTACTTTCATTTGAAGCACAGCTTTAAAAGTCTTAGGTTAAATAAACTCAAGTGAAGCTTCTCAGCTTATCCTTCTAGGCAAACCAGTCTTGTCTATGAAATGTTTCTACTAGAATTATAGTAAGGCATGTATATTTCTATGTGTGTGTGTGTGTGTATAGATAGATAGATACAGATCTATATATATAGGTCGATAGATCTATATCTATAGATCTATAGATATATCTATAGATCAATATCTATATATCTATAGATCAATATCTATATACACATAGCAGGAAAAAGTAATAGGGGGAAAGGGAAGTATAATTAAACAACAATAAAAATTTAAAAGTAAAAATAAAAGAAATAACACTTTCCACTATCTTTGTCCTGTGGTAATTGTGATATCTTATTTTATTCCATTAAAGTTTCCCTAGCAATTAAGCTTTTATTTTGTTTTATTTAGAGAAAAAATATGTAATTCAGTCTTCTCTTAATGAGAATGTTTTCCAGGATTTTTTACAGTATATTTTTTGTTTGATATCATTTTCATTTAAATAAGAGAAATAAGAATTTAAATGAATGCAAAGACATGAAAATATCTAGATTTCTTTTCTACAAACTAGTCAGATAAAGTGAAAAATAATATTCCTTTGTTTTCAAGAAAGTTTTAAAAAGAGGCAACAATGAACATTATTCTCCCTTTGTTTTGCTGTTTTAGTTAATTAAAACTTTATTGAAGCCCTGGCTGGTGTACCTCAGTGGATTGAGTGTGGGCTGCGAACCAGGCATCGCAGGTTCAATTCCCAGTCAGGGCACATGCCTAAGTTGCAGGTTATGTCCCCCAGCAACCGCACACTGATGTTTCTCTCCCTCTCTCTCTCTCTCTCTCTCCCTCCCTTCCCTCTCTAAAAATAAATAAATAAAAAATCTAAAATGAAAAAATAAAAATAAAATTAAACCTGTCAATTTTGAGATTACTGTAGATTCTTACGCCATAAAAAAAAAACTGTATTGAATAGAGCCCTTAAAATTTTAATATGAGACACATTCCTACATTAATTTTATGGAAATGTCTAAGGGTCTCTAACTGCTTTCTCCTTTCCTTCACCCAGTATCAGTTCAACAAGGAGGGTATCCTGTTATTTTTCTCCTTATAGTTGCAAATGCTAAAAATATGAGTGATAACTTTAGAAAAGCTAACAGCATTTGGAGGTGTCAGTGTTCTCAGTAGCAATTTGGTTTGAAAGAGTATATATATATAGAGTTTATATATATATATATATATATAAGAGTTTATATATATATATATAAATGGAGAGAGGGAAAGAGAGAGATTTGAATGTATTCAAACATCAGGGCATGCAAAGTTAGAATTCAGCACAGTTCTTTTCAGTGGGAACATCTGGGTAATGAAAGAATAGCCATTTACTTTTACAATTCAATAAGTCTTCAAAAAATTTTAAAGACAGCGTCAGGTAAGCTTTGTAACCTCAAAGAGTTAACCCAAAGTAACTCTCGAACTTTCAGTTCAGCTAGACTGGAAAAACTGGGCCAGGTTGTTAAATATAGATTAAAAGACTATGAGAAACAAGAAAAATTGTATTGGTCCCATGTGAAAGGGCTTCCTATATTAGACATACCTGGAGCTTTACTGAATTAATAGTTTAAAAAATAAATATTTGAAGTAATTTGAATGCTACATATTAAATTTATATCTGATTTCATGAAAAATTTCTGAAAGAAATATTGGGTGTCCACAGACTGAAAATGCCCTGCCACAGGAAGCTTCTATATTGGCAAGCCCATCACAAAACTGGCTACACGACTCTGACCTGCTGGATAGACCTATAGCAGAGGAGTGATGTTTTGCTGTCTTAGTGCATTATGGACTAAATTGTGTGTTAACCCAAAATTTGTATTTTAAAACAGGAACCTAAACAACAAAACAAAGAAACAAGCAAAATATAGTCAAGGACACTGAAATAGAGGACAGGTGGAAAGTGACCAGAGGAGAGAGAAGAGGGAGTTTCAGGGGAAAAGGGGAAGGGTTTACAGGAACAAAGTTAAAAGACACATGGACAAAAACTAGGGGGAGGGTGGTAATGGGAGGGAAGTTGGGAGGGAGGGGTGAGTGGGCTGGATTGGGAGTAAAGGGGAGAAAACTGTACTTGAACAATGATTAAAATTAAAAAAAAATGTTTAAAAAAAAACTCTACCTGCCAAAGTGATGGCATCAGGGGGTGGGGCCTTTTGAGAGTAAATTAAGTTTAATTGAGGTCATAAGGGTGAGAATCCTATTATGGTGTTTGTGCCCACAAGGAGAGACTAGAGAGCTTGCTATCTCTTTTTCTCTATCAGATGAAGGCATAGCAAGAAGGCAGGCATCTGAAAACCAGGAAGAAAGCTCTCACCAGAAACCAAATCAGCCATTCCCTGATCTAGAACTTGCTAGTTTCCAAAACTGTGAGAAATAGATACACATTGTTTAAGTCAGTTAGTCTGTGCTATTCTGTTATAGTTGCCCTAACTGATTTATACATAGCTATGTACTTTTCTAGATTGAATGTTAAGTAGCTATGCATTTTATTAATTAAGTCATTCCTGGGGTAGTATAAACAACACCAAAAAACATAAGGTAGTTATTTCAGTATTCATAACTGGCAAATATCGAATGTTCTGAAGGGACAGTTTAGATGGAGTAGTGGTACTGATTTTGAAAAATACATCCAAACAATGTGCATGACATGATATTGTGCAAAGAATATTTCATAGGCCAAATGAGGAGAAAAAGGATAAAAGTGAAAATGGGAAAATGAGAAGCTGATCCAAAAATTGCATTTGAAGTGTATGGGATACAAATAGTAAGGCTGCTGTCTTACATTCTCTGTGATAGAGAGCTGTACTATTTAATTCAATGTTCCATGTGTCTTCAATTCACCCCACAACATTATTGGTAATTACAAAGAGAAAGCCTTTCTCACATTATGAAAATCCAGGCTCTGGCAAAAAGGCCTCTGTTGTAATCCAACCTGGTTCGTCCTGATGAAGGATTCATGCCAGAGTAGCAATGGCTTTTCTATTTTGAATCAGCGCTTTCTTCTCTTGACTGCTATGTATGGAGAATGCTTTGCCTAATTGCACATTTACCAGTGTAGCTCAAGAATTAACAACAATACCAAATTTCTGTTGGCTAACCTTTTCCCATGTCCACAGAAAAATTACTTTAAATCACTGCTCACATAGATTCTTGTTGCAACTAATATATTCAAGTGTTTGTTTCAGACATTATGAGTCAAAATTCTTCCAACCCAAGCTGCTATTGAAATATAGAATATTTACCACTCCTGAATAGGTCTGTTTTTTGGGCCCTATGGATTGCTAGAAATAATTCATAGTCAGTGCAAGCCAACAGATCTGCAGACCCCAGTGGGTTTCCAATTACCCTTTGCTTTCCCTGTATGACACAAACCCCAGGGATCAACTGCAATTATGTCAGTGAGTTTCAGAACTGTGCAAATGCTAATGCTAGCTTTATTTCCTAAACTAATTTCTGCTGTCTTTTTGTCTTCCCCAGCCATCCCTCCAACATTACACACATATTCCTAGCTCACAATTTCTTTTCTCTGCACAAAGGGCTATTGTTAGGTGTTCTCAAGTGAGAAATCCCTAAGACAAGTACACTATGTTATTTACTTCAATTTATCACAGGGTTCCAGATTAGTATTTGTATTGTAGGATGTATGCCAATAAATAAATAAGTAAACTACTCATACAGTGAATGAATTAATGGAAATATGGGGGACAAAGGAATGGAACCAAGTCAGGAAGTAAGGAAAGCTTCCTTGAATTTTTTTTTCAAGTAAATTCAGGATTTATATAACAGATATAATAATTGGATTATTTTAAAGAAATGAATCATGAGCTATAACTTGTTATTCATCAAAATATGTAACTAAATTCCAAAAGAAATTGATAGTTTAGAATATGTGGAGACTTATAACTCTAAGAGTTAATGATAAATAATACATAAAAATAATTATCCTGGAAACAAGTTATTTGAATAACCCAAGTAAAAAGAATAACCATTTAAATCAACAGTTAGAGATACCTTTTTTAATACATATAGAATATTTGATTAAATGAATCATGTAGTAAGCAGTAAATCAATTCTCAAAAATATTCAACAAATTAGTAGTAAAGACTTTTTCTGAATACAGCAAAATTAACAATAACTTATTCTAAATAATAAAACATTTTAAAAACTGATAAACTTAAAAATAAAATTAATTTTTACTACCTTATAGTTTAATGAAGAATAGAAAAGTGATAGAAAATAATAAAATGTTCCATATCAACTGTTCTAAATTTATATGTTCACCTTTCAGCTATAACAAACCTCCCACTAAAATCTAATGTTTGAGCTATATGAAAACATATACATGTGTGTAGCATCTGTGTATACACACATTTGACAATCTTACAAATTTACCATGGCAGTGTAATTTGAGTGTACTAGAGTATGAAGAAATAGCAGACTCACTGAAGTGGGCCCAACATTCCAAACTGCTTTTATTCTCGAGTAATTTGCTGATTTAAGTAGTACATTATGAGAGGCTAAGTAGATGTTATGAGGAAACATTTCTCCTTCCTCCACATCAACCCCAGTTCCAAATTGTACACGCTCTGTTTTAAGCAAGAATGGCTGAGAAAGCATAGGCTCATTTCCTCTAACCAGCTTCTCCACTCATAACACAGAAACTTTGTGCCAAACTTGGAAGACAGAGAACAATGATCCCCAATTATCCTTGCCTGAGTTTACTCTAAGGATAGAGGCCTCATGCTATAATATTGGGTTGGCCAAAAAGTTAATTTAGCTTTTTTTTTTGTATAATGGTTCTAGCACCACTTAGTTGTCTTTAACTTCATTAGAAATAATTTTGTTAAATTGTATTGTAATAGCTGATATATCAGCATGCATTTAAAAAACATCAAAAGTGGTGAATTTTTGTGCAGCCATTTTAATATTGAAGATGGAAGAAGATACACAAGATTTTCAGCATATTATGTTTTATTAATTCAAGAAAGGTAAAAATGCAACTAAAATTAAAAAAAAGATTTGTGCAGTGTATGGAGAAGGCGCCATAACTGATTGAATGTGACAAAGAAGTGGTTTGCAAAATTTCTTGGGACTATTGACATTTTGGCCAAATAATTCTTTGTTCTGGGGCTCTCTTATGCTTTGGAAGATTTTTACAGCACCCCTGGCCTCTACCAACTAGAAGCCAATAGCAGAATATAACCAATATACACAAAATATCCAAATCAATAAAGTTATTGGTGAACATGAAAAATGTATCTTTTATTTTATGAAAAACCTAAATGGACTTATTGGCAAGCCCAATATATGAGGCATGAGGACCAGAGGCTACCACCATGCCCAGCACTCTATTTGTAAATAAGGAATGTCATTTTGAGAGAACTGAAGCACTGTTTCCATCTCAGCTCTGGAGAGGTGGTGCAAATACCTAACCCAGAGGAAGAGGCAGGCCATAAGAACACACAACTCTGAAGTCCTCTGCAAGGGAACTAACATTCTATTTGTGAAAAATATCCCATATGTGAAGAACTTCAAGTATAAGGACACTGTTGAAACAGTGGAGATATTGATAGTCAGCAATGAAGAGAAAGCTGTAGTTCCCTGAAACAGGCTCAACCATAGATCTGAAATAAATTTAACAGAAGAATCAGGGAAAGAGTGAAGAACTCCCCCTCAGATTGGAACAAGCCTCAAAAACTGGCGTTAAAGACTATCTCTGCAAAGGGGTCTGAATTTAATTGGATCATACGATGCAGCAATTTATGTTCATAACCTGTTGGAAGCAATAAAAAAGGAAGCTGGCGCTACCTGTAAGTAAACAACTGGGTGTAATACCAACAACAGCATACAGCTTAACAGAGAGATTAGGGGAAAAAATAGTTAAAGACAATCTTGTTAAACCTTTGTCATTCCAGGGTGACTGCTGGATTACACCCTCTAAGGAATAATGTCAGAGGCTATAAATTGCAAGAGAAACAGATTTCACTGAACTATAGCAGCTATACCAATGAACAAACAAACAACAAAACACATAAAAACTATACAAGCAACAAGTCCTAGGGGATTACTATCCAAATGTATTGCAATGTATTATCTTAAATACAATTTTTAGGAAAAATTATGAAACATGCAAAAAGTTAAAAAGTGTGACCCATCTAAGAAACTGAAAAAATATTGCCCATACAGAGGGAAAAACAAAAACAATAAATAGGCAATAGAAACTGCCTCTGATAGGGCTGGCCTGTTGCATTTAACAGAAAAAACTTCAAAGCAGCCATTATATATTTGTTAAAAGAACAAAAGTAATCTTGCTTTAAAAAATGAAAGATGATATAATGATATCTCATCAAATATCAATAAGAGATAATGAAAACTGGAAATTTCATTTTCAGGGGGTGAAAAGCAGATCAGCAGTGATTTGTTCTAATAAAGGAAGAATCATAAAACTTGAAGACAACTATATAGAGATTATGTAATCAGAAGAACAACAGAGAGCTAAAACAAACAAAAAAGAGTAAAGTCACAGAGAAATGTAGCACACATGTAAGTATACCAACATCATGTTATGAAAGTGCCAGAAACAGAGGAGTGAAAGGAGAAAACAATATTCAAAGATATATTGGCTGAAAAACATTAATGTACAAATACAAGAAACTCAGTGAACTATATGAATAATAACAAATACAAAGGGATTACACAGAGACACATCCTGGTATGAATATTGAAAGCCATTGACAAAGTCTTGAAAGAAGCAAAATAAAAATGATCCATCCTGAGAAAGGGAACTCTAATAAGATTAACAGCTGATTTTTCATCAGAAACAAAGAAAGCCAGAATGCAGTGGGAGATAATCTAAAAGGACTGGGAGTGAGAGAACTGTCAACCAAGAATCTAATATGCAACAAAATTATCTTTTTTAAGGTTTTTTAATATTTTTTATTTTTATTTTTAATAGATCATTTTTATTTTATTCTTTATTACCATTTATCCCCCCTATACTATTTCCAGCCTCCATCCCTACCCCTTCGGCAATTACCACACTGCTGTCTGAGTCCATGAGTTCTTTTTCTTTTTTGCTCTGACCTTCTGCTTGCAGATCTGTCATCCTGCTCTCCATCTATGAGTCTGACTCTATTTTGTTTGTTAGTTCAGTTTGTTCATTAGATTCGACATGTGAATGAAATCATATGGTACTTTTCTTTTTTGGACTGGCTTATTTCACTTAGCATAATATTTTGTAGGTTTTTTCACGCTGTCGCAAAGGCTAAAAAATTTTTTTTATGGCTGAGTAGTATTCCATTGTGTAAATGTATCATAGTTGTTTTATACACTAATAATGTAGGCAAAATAAAGGCATTCCCTTGCTAATAAACAAAAATAAATCTAACAGCTCTTATTGCTAAAAGACTCAAATTACAATAAATACTAAAGGAAACTTCAGCCAGGCTGAAAGTAGGTGACTGAGAAAAAAATCTGAACACACACACAGACACATACACACACACATAAATAATACTGGTAAAAGTAATAATGTAGGTAATTTAGAGTGCAGTATAATTAAAATAGAGTATAATTTCATATTTCTTCCTCTTTCTCTTTTTATCAGATTAAAAAAGCACTATATAATATGATAGGTGTATAATTGTATTTTTAGAAGAGAACATATAGATATCTAATATATTCACCAATAATAGTGGAGGAAGTTGGTGAATATTTAAGTAAGAAAATGAAATAACATCAATACTGAGGGACAAACAAAGAGAAAAAGAAATGACAAGTGAGAAGCTAAAATAACAAAATTTATAAATGTGTACTCTTCTTTCAACCCCTTTTAAAGATTTATAATTAAGAAAAACAAAATTATATCAATGTACTTTTGTTTTTGTAACATAGCAGTATATACAACAAAATAGCAAAAAGAAGAAAAAATTAGAGCTATTTAGAATTAATACTTATTTATCTCACTGAGTATAAATCTGAAGTAGAATTTAATAAGTGTGTGGAATAAGTATTAAGAGAAAGAACCCTAGAGCAAACACTTCAAAAATAAGTAAAAAATGTAGTAAAAAATCAGTAAAGGCATTATTGTTATTAATAGTAACTATTGAATCATTAATTATATAAACTAGATAATAAATTATTAATTTAATTAACTAGAAAATGTTAATCTAATCAAGAAGAAAGTGGTAAAGGAGCAATAGAAAAACAAAAGTGGCATGAGACATAAAAACAAATAAAATGACAAATGTATATCTAACTTTATCAGTAAAAGAGTAAATGTTATTTTAAACAATTCAATCAAAAGGCAGAGATTTAAAACTGCATCAATAGACAAGATCCAAATATATGATATCTATACAACATAATTTAGATTAAAAAATACAAAAGGGGGCTCTAGTTTGTGTACCTCAGTGGATTGTGTGGGCCTGTGAACTAAGGGGTCACTAGTTTGATGCTCAGTCAGAGCAAACGCCTGGGCTGTGGGCCAGATCTCCAAGTAAGGGGTGTGTGAGAGGCAACCACACATTGATCTTTCTCCCCCTCTCTTTTTCCCTCCCTTCCCCTCTCTCTAAAAATAAATAAAATCTTTAAAAAATACAAAAGGGGGAATAAAAGGATGAAGAAGGGCATGCAAACATCAAACACAAAAGAAGCTAGAGTGGCTATGCTATTGTGTGACAAAATAGACTTATAAAATTAATATTACTAGAGATAAAGAGAAAAAATTTATAATAATAAAAGTATTGAAACATCAGAAAAGTATAATGATTTTTAACATATATGTGAGTAATAACAGATTACTTGCATCTCAAAATACATGAAGCAAAAAGCTGCAGATTTAAAAGAAAAAATAAAAACTCAACAGTAATAGAAGACTTCGTTCTCCACTTTAACTATCACATAGAATAAAGAGACTGAGCAAAAATAGATTTGAACAACACTTAAGTCAATCAGACCACACAGAAATCTATAGAACATTCTACCAAATAAAGTAGAATTCACATACTTCTCAAGTGCATATAAAGTTTTTCTAGTATAGACTACATGTTAAGCCATTAAACAAAGTGTAATGAATTTTAAATGACTTAAATCATACAAAATGCATTTACTGACCACAATTAAATAAAATTAGAAATGACAAAAATAAAACTGAGAATTTCACCACTTTGTAAAAATTAAACAACACGCTCCTAAGTAACCAATGGGTAAATGAAGAAATCAAAGCAATTGGGAAAATAGTTTGATATAAATTAAAGTGAAAATACAATATACCAAAACTTATGGGATGTAGATAAAGCAGTGCTCAGAGGAAATTTTGTATCTATAGATATGCGTAAGAAAAAGAAAGTTCTTAAATCAGTAAGTGTCTTCCACTTTAAGATGTGTTAGAAGGAACAAATTATCCTTAAAGCAAGCAGAATAAAGGGAATAATAAAGATTGGAGAGGACATTTTAAAAATGGAGAATAAACAAGCTGGAGAAAAAATCAACTAAACCAAAAGTCAATTCTTTTAAAAAATAAGCAAAATGCACAAAACTTAGTTAAACTGACAAATAGAAAAGGATAGAAGACCAAATTATTAGAATCAGAAAGTAAAAAGGGGGATATAACTATTAACCACAGATAAATAAAAGTGATCATAAGATAATACAATGGACAAGATATGAAAGACTGAATAAACAGAAACAAGAAAAATACTAAAACTGACTGAAGAAGAAATAGGAAATCTCCATAGACTATAAAGACATAAAATGATTTAAAATATTCCCACGATGTAAAGCCAAGGCCTAGATGATTTGTGCATTCTATGAAACATGTAATGAAGTATTATAATTTTTCACAAACTCTTCCAAAAGCTAGAAAAAGGAACATTTCTCAATTTATTCTGTGATGCCATTACCTTCTAATAGCAAACTGGACACTGACATCATAAGAAAAATAAATTACAGAACAATTTCTTATTTGAATATAGATTCAAATGGCCTCAAAAATAATAACAGATTGAATGTAGAAGACATCTACTGGATTATATACCATGACGAACTAAATTTATCTTATAATCACAAGATTGACTTAACAATCAGAATAAATTAATGTACTATACCATATCAATAAATGACAAAGCACATGATCATCTTAATAGATATAGAAGAGTAATTTTCAAAACCCATTATCCTTTATGATTTAAAAAAATCAGCAAATTAAATATAAAAGAAAACTTTTTCAAACTGATAAACTTTATCTACCAAAAACCCACATGTAATACCACACTTGGTGGTGAAAACTGAATGCTTCCCATCTAACATCAGGAAAAAGATAAGGATATCTATTCTTATTTTCAACATTTTACTGAAGATTTTAGCCAGGACCATTAGGCAAGAAAAGTAAGTAAAAGGAATCTGAATTCAAAAGTAAGAAGTAAAAGTACAGTATCTCTATTTAAAGAGGACATGATTACCCTGACTGATGTGGCTCAATGGATTGGGCATTGTCCTGCAAACTGAAAGTCTGCTGGTTCAATTCCAGTCAGGGCACATGCCTGGGTTGTGGGCCAGGTCCCCGGTTGGGGGCATGCAAGAGACAACCCATCAATGTTTGTGTCCCTCTTTCTTCCTCCTTTCCCCTCCCTCTAAAAAATAAATAAAATTATTTAAAAAATAAAATTCCCTAAAAAAATAAAGAGGTCATGGTCTTGTATATAAACAAACTTAAAGAATCCATATATAATATGCTAATATTATACTATTCACTGTACCAATAATAGATACTACTGTAAGTAATAAGTTCACAGTGATCCAGGGTATAAGGTAAATATACAAAAAAAAACCCAATTTATTGCTGTACATTAATAATGAACAGTATGAAAATAAAATTAAGAAAAATATTTTACTTAAAAACACAAAAAAGAATAAAACAGGAAAAATGAAACCAAAGAGATGCAAACTAATTTTCTAGAAATTATAAAATATTATTGAAAGAAATTAATGACACTGAGATAAATCTGAACAGAAATTAAATAGAGAATAACTTTAAATTTAATATACTGAGTTGATTCAATAAAATAGATTTTTAATTGTTAAAATTTTTAAATACATAATTGTGTATATTCTAATGAAATATGGCCTAGATATTTTTAAAAGTGAAACTGGTTAAATAACAAACATTAAAGGAAAATGTAAGACCAATATCAGAAAAAATAAAACCAAGATCCCTGTGATATTCATATTGTGATGTTAAGATAAACCTGATATCATAAGCGAATAACTATGTTTAAGAATAGAAAATTTGTTGTCAATTTCAATTATGAACCTAAGATATTAATAACAATATTTTAATAATAGCAAAAATTCCAACCTGAAATAATCAATATGCATAAAAATTTATAATTGAATGTGGTGCATCCAAGTGACTCATGAATTTTTTATGTTAGTGCATGTATGTGTGTGTGTGTGTGTGTGTATGTATTTCACTATAATATAAACATATGAAACAATGCTCAATCTTAGAAGAAAGATTAGGGAAGTATAAGCCAAAGGTGATACTATTTCATAATTAAGAGACAGGTAGATTTAAATATCAAGTTTTTGTTTAAAGTGGGTTACGAGATAATGAGGACGCATATTGCAAGTAGAAATATAAATTAGTACAATACTGTTGTGTACTTGACAAAATTGGGTAAAATTATATTTTGGGACCAGAACAATTCCACTCTTTATATGCCATCAGAAAATCCTGCGTATATGCACTAGAGATATGTTTATAAAGGTCATTAGCATGTTTGTATATAATAGCAAAAAGCAAAACAAACTATTACCAATAGAATAAGTTAGTAAGTCTGATATATTTAAATAATTTTATAATATATAGTAATTATAATAAATGAACTACAAATATATATGTATATATTTTCCACTTAGAATGGTTTCACAATATAGCACTCTAATACTTAGTGATATAAAACAAACATTTATTATGTTCTTGATTTTCATGAGTCAGTATTTGGACAAAGCATAGAGGAGCTAGTTTAGCCCTTCTCTAGCTTATCTGTGGCCTCAGTTGGTAGACTTGAATCCTGGGGGTTATGTTATCTAAAGGCAAGCTCATTCCAAATTCCACTGAGGCATGCTGTTATCTGATCATCTCAGTTACCCTCCAAGAGGCCCCTCCATGAGTCTCACTACATGGACTAATTTGGGTTTCCTCATATCATAGTTGCAGATTTCCCTTGAGCAAGCATCTTAAAATTGAGAGTAGAATGAAAGCTGAATTCTTCATATGACCTTACTTCAGAGGCTGTAGAGCATCACTTCTGCTATATTCTACTGCTAAGAGTAGTCAAAAAGCTCCCATCTGGGAGAAAACCTCCAGGCACCTCTCAAAAGGACATGGACTCATATGTGGAATCTAATGATCAAAATGAACTAATGAGCAAAAGAAAGACTGACTCAGAGAGCAGGCTGATAGCAGTGAGAGGTGGAGGGTAAGAGACTGAGCTGGGATGGTAGACAGATTGAGGAAAAAAAAGAGAGAAAACTCATGAACACAGAGAATAGTGTGGTGATTGCTGAGGGAAAGAGGGTTAGGGGAAGGAGGAGGAGGAGGGCACAGGAGAATTAATGTTGATAGACAGAGACTTGACTTGGGGTGGTGAACACACTTTACAGTGTATAGATGATGTACTGTGGGATTGTGCCACTGAAACCTGTATAGTTTTGTTAACCAGTGTCGCCCCAATTAGTTCAATGGAAAAGAAAAAGAAGAACATATTAGATAGAAAGATTGTCACAGCCATCTAAGAAAATAAAGTCTACTGAACATCTCATTCAGCACAAATAAACTTTTTAGTGTAAAAAACAAGTTGCAATACAGTAGAATTTTATTTATGTAGAAAGTTTAAATGTAATATATATTATATATATACATTTGCATGCTTATATGTAAAAATACATGCATATATTTAAAGGAAAAAGAAATGCAGTGGAAATAATGACCAAGAAATTCAAGAAAAACATTATATTTGGGCATGTTAGAGGGAGAAGTATGCAATTGTGAGGGAATATACAAGAAGCACCCTTAGTACTATGTTTCATTTATTAAGATGAGTTACATGGGTATTCATTATAGTATTTTACCACATGTGAAAGATAAATTCCAAAGGAGTTTGAAATAAGCTGGATATAGGATATTATATAAAGGGAAGTGTCAGTGATGCATTCTAGATACAGAATGTATAGATGTGATTGGATGGTAATACTATATATATATATGAAACCTTATGTATGTATGTATGTATGTATATGTATATATACATACAATGGTGAAATATAAATACATCAATAGCTTATATAAACTTAGACATAAAACTCTTAAGTCAGCATTCTTCATGTCAATATAACTCTACAGAGAAATCACAAAACTCCTAGACATAACTTTAGAATTTAAAAAGTTTGTGATTCACTAATATCATATGAGCAATAAAGTGACTCACCAAAGCTTTTACTCTACTAAATGTTCAAAGAAACATAAAAAGTTGGGCATTTCTTTAAAAGTGTTTCACTTACAACACAGTCAACATTTATGTACATATGTCTGAATTTTAAAGGTCCCTGAACAGTTTTCCCTTTCACAAAATGTTTTTCCTAGCACTAAGCATGATGCTAAAAATTGAGCCTCTATAGACAATTTCCTTTTGGTAGAGTTCTTAAATTTTTCTTTTAAAAGATTTTCTTTTAAAATGCAGGGACCCAGGGGTGGAACAAACCTAAATGTGTAATTGTTTATCCACACAAAGGTCACGGTGGAAGACCCCCAAAGGTAAGATCACAGATGAAAGTTCTCAATGGGAAAGGACTAAGAATCCAGAGGTCAGAAGAAAAAGAAAGAGTAGAGATTTAGAACAGAGGAGCAGGTAAATAAGAGTTTTAGTTTTAAAACAATTTTACAACTTTTCTGAAGGGAAATATGTTTGGTAACTTTCCTTCAGGATCAACATGTGTAGCTACAAACATTTAACATTGCCAGTTCAAATATGTAAATTAGACTCCAGCAGTACGAGAGACACTATTTCCTGAAAGTACTTATTAGTGTAAAACATTGGTTAAAGAGCTTTTCTGAAATCTCTTTCAATCAATAAATACCATGAGAAAATTACTCAGGGAATCGATACAGAGATGTAAAAACAATCGTGTTGCTTTAAAAACAAAAAGGAGAAAAATAATAAGGTGTTCTGAATCCATTATATAGGTCAGATACCTAGTATTAATTGGTTTCAAAGGGGTTTATGCTTAAAAATAGAATCCATCCTACATACAGAAGACAGATATTTGTTCTGTTTACATGTAAACTGGGACAGATTCTTTTCTCCTAGATCTAGGAACTGGGATAAGAAAGTAAGGGCACACAAAGAAAGAAATGCACAAGCCTTTTTATTTTTTCATTTATTTTTCATTTATTTTTAACTGACCCAAAGAGAGAGGGAGAGAGAGAGAGAGAGAGAGAGAGAGAGAGAGAGAGAGAGAGAGAGAGAGAGAATAACTTCATAGCCACAGGTGAGCAATCTCTTCCATAAAGGAAGAGATTTGGACAGAGACAGTTGTCCCTCAGTAATAATTTTTGTCTTTTGAAATGTACCTCGGAGTGAAAATCTGCAGTCCCGGAAGTAGGCCTCCTGAGAAACAAACTGAGGAGGCGCAGGTTCTTTCACTCCCACACAGAGACAACTTCACGTTGGCTGGTCAGATAAACATTAATTATATGTACATAACTTAAACACTTTCATGCTAAGACGGAACATTTCTGTCAAAAGTTGTGCAGTGTTGCTGACAACGATCTAATTAGACTTCAGTTTCATAATTTTTCCACATTCAAAAAAGGTTATATGTAAAAAAAGTTTATATACATATTTTACTTGTGTATCAGCCTTCCCTTTAGTTAGGACATTCTAAGGAATATATTGCTGAATGTCCTTTCTACAATGATTTTTGCAGCAGATTAAATTTTCCTTTTAAATCCCAATAATAGTATGAGAAGAATCGTGTGACATTTAGAAGTTGTTAAAGAAGCGGAAACCATAATTCTCAGGAGGCTGTTGCCGCCCGATGTGGGTGGAGTGAGGTTCCTGACAGCTTGCTCATGAACCCTTGGAAACTACCTCACTCAGCCTTGCAGACTGAGGCAGCTAGTGAGAACTTCTCTCTGTTTTGATTTCTGGTTTTGGTTTTTGTTTTGGGAATGTAAAAACTTTGCAGCATGCTTTTGAAAACTATCTGCTTTAGTGTTTTTGGTTGATGTCTTGGTGGCTGGATTCCCTGCCCATTAACACATTTCCATAACCTTCAGAGGAAACTTCCCTGAGTTCTGCTCCTCCAACTCTTCCAAAATCTTTTAAGTCACTATTTCTCCATTAAATCCTTAAAACTCAAAACATGGATTACCTGTTCTCTTCCCAACAGAACAATGATTTTTCCAGGTCCTCACAAGGATGTATAAAATCTGTCAAGGGCCATATCTAATTCATGTTAAGATACGACCAATTCTCATATTTACTCATGCTAGCTATTAGCAAGACCTTGTATCAGAGTATCAAATGCCTCTCAGCTCTGAACATACTCATTTATGTGCCCCAGACACCACCAGGAGTACATCCTACAAATTATTGATACTCTTCTCACACTTTCAGTGGGATGCAATAATGTGCGATGGGGAGACAGAAAAGAAGGGGGAGTTCATTTTACCTTTGATGGTGGTTTTCAGAAGGCAGACATGATCGGCAACTGAGACCGCCTGTCAGTGGCCAAGTGCCCCAGCAGCATTGGTGGAGTTACAGCAGCACCAGGGCGAGTACCGCTTCCCATTTCTTAGACAAGGTCACCAATGTGGTTCCAAAGGCAGGGCTGTAACTTGGGTGCAGGAAGTGCAACACAGGTTCTTGGGCTCCAAGGGCAGTGGTAGCACGATTGGAAGATTATAAAATATTTAGGAAAATTGTGTGTCAAACAAAAATAATGAATAAGTGATGAACATGTAGAAAACAGTGGGTGATCTGGAGGTAAACATGGCTAATACCTACTTAAAAACTACACATCAGACAGGGGGTCAACTTGTACACTTCAAGTGTTAAACTTAGCATATGATGTCTATTCATGGTACCCAGGTGGGAACCTTAACCGTTTAAATTATGTAAATAACTCATTGTTTTGGTTCATTTTCAATCAACCTTATGTTTTTTCCTGACTGTTCCATGCATGTCTATGTATTGAAAGGGACTACTAGTAACTGGTCCAGCAAATAAGTGTCACTGTTCATGTTCTCTAATGCAAATGGATAAAATGTCATCTTAATAACATTCATGAATATGGGGATTCTGGCTAATATGAACCAGTTCTGTGACATGGATCTCCTTTCTGTGGGCTGTCAAACAATGGAATTCTGATGCTGAAGTACTGAGGGACAGACTCTAGACCCAGATAAATTCAAAATCTGGGGGATCTCTACAGGGATGAGCCAAAAATTTCTATCTCGGCAAAACTCTCTGACCTTACCTTAAGTAATTTCTTTAGCAGTTAATTGAAATAATGGACTAAAATTCCCCTTAATATGAATCCATTGTTTAAAAAAATGTTAGTGGATGAGGAAATGGGAATAAAAAATACAACTCTTTACTATAGAGCTGCTACTGGTCCATGCTGGCATTTTTCCATGCAGTACTAATTATATTTGCTATGCCAATTAGTCTTCTGTCCAGCCATCATTATTATTCTTCCCATTATTTTCAATAGTTGATGACAAAGTCATGAATGCATTATGGAAACTTATTTTAACAAAAACATAGAAGAATACTTCTAAATACTATGTTTTAATCTCTGGGGCATAATATATCAATAAATATGTCAAAACTGGATTGACCTGTGCCATGAAGTTTGAAGTTGAAATTCAGTATATCTTTAAAAACATTTTCCCTACCTATATGGTTTAAAATATGGCGATGATTTAGCAAGCATCCTTGGCTCCATCCCCCCACCTACACTGGAACAAAACTAGTTTCTCAGGAAGGTCAGATTGACCTGGTAAAGGTTACCTGCCAATTAATGAGCATTTAGGAAAGAAGAACAAGAAAGTCACAGACAATGATCCCAGCACAGGCCCTTTGCCTGTCAAACAAGGAGAAACAAGGATTTAGAAATAAAACATACATCACGTAAGTTCAAGAACTCCTGTTGTGCTAAGAGAATTTGAAGCCTGGAAATAGCAGATGCTTAAGTATCTAGGATGAAAATAAAAGTTCTGACCCAAGATCATTAGCGTGACAGTTAACCCATGACCAGAGCTCCCACAGGTTATTGCATTCAGTTTAACCAGGGCTAGAAGGGCAATGCAAGGCCAGAGGAAATGACACTCATTTAGTTTAAACATAATTTAATTCTCTGAAGACTTTTTTAATAGGTTCTTGGATTCAACATCTTAGAGCACTCTGATTGAATGGTGTTATTTTGGGAAAATAAAATTGCTGCTATTACTATTTCCTGTATAAATTCAAGGTTCTAAGAAACCAAGTAAGATGCCTTTGGCCCTTCCATCATGTAGTCTAAACTCAATGTATGGATGAAGTTGGTGAACAGTTCTAAAATATCCTTTGTTCATGTGTTTTCAGATATGCTACCAGCATCCATTTTGTATTAAAATAATCTAGTGTGTTGTATATATTTCTACTCTAATAAATGGACCTAGTGTTAGTCAGACTACCTCTTAAAACCATTTCCATTATCACTACCTCAGGCTCTTCATCTTGTTCAGAGCATACTGGAAAGGTACAAAAGGAACTTGAGCACCCAAGAAATTATAATAAGTGCAAAGTGTATCCTGAATGAGCAACATGTGTGGATGAATCAAAATGTGTCCCAAATTCTTTATAAAATATCACCACCATCGTCTGTTTTTATAAATTCTTTATAAAGCAGTATGATCTGAGATAAACTATTCATAGGCACAAAGCAAGGTTGGGTAGCCAGCTGTCACACAGAACAGAGAAATGTTAGAATATTGTACTTTGTAAAGAAATATTTTACTTGGAATCAGGAGCAGAAGCTCTATTATTGAATAGTTTGATATACTGTAATTTAATAAATGTAGATTCCACAGGTTAAAAGATAAATGAAAACAAGGACCATCCCAAGAGTGGGACATAGTGCTGACAAGATATGGGGTATGCTTCCTACCTCACTTTTAAGATAAATCCCAGATATTTTCATACTTACATTGAGATAAAAATCATAAATATTAAATATATAATTCATGAGTTCTGGAAAACATGTACACCATGGTATGGTGTAATTAACTAACACCATAATCAAGATATAAAATATTTGTATCACTATACAAGATTTCTGTATGTAGTTTTCCAGTAAAAGCCCACAGATAGTATGCTAGACCACAAAAATTCTGATTTCTATTACCGTAGTTTTACCAACTGTACAATTCAAACAAATGTATTTTATTGTCTATATACTTCTGTGTCCAGCTTCTTTTGCAAAATATAGTTGTTTGAGAGCCATCCTTGTTGTTGAGTGTATCAATATTTGTTTCTCTTTATTGCCAAGTAATATTTTTCATTATATAAATATTCTCTGTTTTACCTACACATTATATCAGTGGCAACAAATGGAATGATATGGGATTTCACCCCAGTTTCAAGCTCACAAATTGGCCTGCCATAGTTCCACAAACACTGAAAAGATATGAGATTCTCGGGTCAGAGATAAAGGACACTATTACTCATGGAAAAACAAGAAGAAGCATGAACTTTATGTTTACATCAGTTTCCCTGGAGCCACCTCCATATCTCGTGCACTTGACCTGGATGTGGGTCCAGGTGGATTCTGTACTCACAATAGGTTTGTGTCACAGCTGGGGATCTCCCGCTTAGGAACCCCTGATCTTTAAGATTCTTTGCAAACTTTCCCTATCTTTGCCTTAAAGAGATATTATCTTTATTTTTCTAAACAGGTAACAAATCTATTTTCTCCCCCTCCAGAATAAAAGTTGTTACAAGACAGGTAGAAAAACCATATAGAAAAGTCTCTTAACACATGGTGGTTTACACGTTAGTTGTTTCCAGTTTTGGAGTATTATGTAAGTACTCTAAGAGGGTCCACATAGTCAATCATGTCATGTGTAAATAAAAACAGTTTTATTTTTCCTATAAAATTGTATTTCCTCCTTTATTTTTTCTTGTTAATTAATATATTACAATGGCAAAGAACAATATTAAATAGACAGGTATAAAAATGACTTTTCATAATTTTGTTTTTAATCTTGGTATAAACATATTTAATAATTCACCATGTATGATCTTGGCTGTAGATTTTCAAATATGGACTTTATTGCTGGAGAAAATTTCTTTTATCCTTAGATTACTTCATATATTTATGATGAATAGATGTTGAATAGATGTTGATTTTGTCAAATGCATTTTAGGAATCCGTTAAAATGATTATATACCTAAAACTTTTATTCTGTTAATGTGAATTACAGTGATTAATTTTTGAATGTTAAACCTCTTCATTAAAAAATACACTTAACATGATATATTATCTATTGTTTATACTGCTGATTTAAATGTCATTATTTTTAAGGATTTTTGCAGCTATTTTCTTGATGGTTGTTGGTTTTTAATTTTATTTTTTTATAATATCTATGTCAGCTTTGTCATCACAAAAATCGTGACCTCAAAAAAGGGCTGGGAACTGTTCCCTCTCCTTTAATTTCTGAAAAGGTTTAAAAGTAAAGTAAGATTGTTTATATTTCTTTCTTAAATATTGGATATAATTTATAAATAAAATTAACTGTATCTAAAATTTTCTTTGCAAGGAGGCATTTTATTAAAAATTTAATTTCTTTAATAGGTAGAGTTCAAATTTTTTATTTTTTGTTTTGTCAATTTTAGTAAAATATTTCCTGAAAGATTTTGATCATTTCACCAACATTTTCAAATTCACTAGCTTAGAGTTGTCCATAATATTAATTTATTATGTTTTTGATATTTTCATAATCTGTTTTGATAGTCCTCTGTCTTTCATGATTTTGATGATTTGTGCTTTCCCACTCACAGTTTTTTTCAGCTTGTTAGGCATTTATTAATTTTATTAACATTTCATAGAAACTATAGCTTAGTTAATTCCTCCGTTGTTGGCTTGTTTTTCTTCATTATATTTTTATATAAATATGGTCAACTAATCATTGAAAAGAAATAAAGACAATATAAAGCAAGAATAGTCTTTTTTATTAAAATACATTTGATATATAACATTGTATACATTTAAACTACCAATTGGGAGAAAATACTTTCTTTTTTTTTTTAGTATATTTTATTGATTATGCTATTATAGTTTTTCCAGTTTTCTCCCTTTATCTCCCCTCCACCCTGTCCACCCAACCCTCCAGCATTCCCTCCCTTAGTTCATGTCCATAGGTTGTACATATAAGTTCTTTGAGTCCTCTGTTTCCTATTCAGTTTTTTATCTCTCCCCATCTATTTTATACCTACTAATTATGCTTCTTCTTCCCTCTACCTTTCCCCCCCTATTCCTCCCTTCCCCCTCTCTACTGAACTCCTTCTGTTTGATGTCCATTTCTCTGATTCTGTTCTGGTTGTTTGCTCAGCTTTTGTTTTCATTGTTTTTCTTTTCTTTTCGGTTCATTTGTTGATAGTTATGAGTTTGTTGTTTTATTGTTCATATTTTGTATCTTCTTTTTCTTAGATAAGTCCCTTTAACATTTTATATCATAATGGCTTGGTGATGATGAACTCTGTTAACTTGACCTTATCTGGGAAGCACTTTATCTGCCCTTCCATTCTAAATGAAAGCTTTGCTGGATAGAGTAATCTTGGATATAGGCAAAGTTCGTTGCCTTTCATGACTTCAAATATTTCTTTCCAGCCCCTTCTTGCCTGCAAGGTTTCTTTTGAGAAATCAGCTGATAGCCTTATGGGAATTCCTTTGTAGGTAACTGTCTCCTTATCTCTTGCTGCTATTAGGATTTTCTCTTTGTCTTTAATCTTGGGTAACTTAATGATGATGTGCCTTGGTATGTCAGATCAAGGGTAACTTAAGGGTCTTTAATCTTGGGTGACTTAATGATGATGTTCCTCTTTGGGTCCCACTTCTTTGGGACTCTCTGGGCTTCCTGGACTTCCTGGAAATCTATTTCCTTCACCAGACTGGGGAAGTTTTCTCTCATTTGTTCAAATAAGTTTTCAATTTCTTGCTGCTGTTACTTCTCCTTCTGGCACCCCTATAATTTGAATATTGGAATGTTTCAGGTCATCCCAGAGAATTATCAGCCTCTCTTCATTTTTTTGGATTCTTGTTTCTTTGTTCTGATCCAGTTGGATATTTATTTCTTCCTTTCATTCCAAATCCTTGCTTTGAATCCTGGTTTCCTTCTTGCCAGTGTTGGTTCCCTGAATATTTTGCTTGATTTCATTTTGGGTATGTTTCATTTGTTCTTTCACTTTTTGACTAAGTTCAATCAGTTCTGTGAGCATTTTGATGACCAGGGCTTTAAATTCTCCATCAGATAAGTTGGCAATCTCCTCATTGCTTAATTCTCTTTCTGAGGTTTTGCTGTGTTCTTTCATTTGGGCCATATTTCTTCGTCTTGGCTCAGCTGATAGGTTGTAAGGGGGCAGGCCCTTAGGTATTCACCCAGGCAGGGGACCCTTTTTGTTGCCCTGTCTGTGTGGAAGGGGCCAGAGAGGGAACAATACAGCTCACCTGCATGTCTCTAGCACAATTTTCAATAGACTCTCTGTCAGACTGGAAGTATCTCCCACCAGGGCACCCAGCCTTAGCCCACAGTCAGCACTAAGTCTCAGTTTTCCCCTTAAGTCAGTCTCTCCTGCCCAGCTCTGTGGAGCTTGGCGGTCAGCCCTGCCCTCCAGCCACCTTACTGTGGTTTTTCTGAGGCAGCCTGTGCAGTCCACCTTACCTGTCTGGTTGTTCTGGTTGATTTTTTCTTTAATTCCTTGGTTGTCAGAGTTCCATGCAATTTGATTTTCTGATGATTTGGTTGTTTATTGATTTTAGATTGGTTGTTATCCTCCTTTTGGTTGTTCGAGGAAGCAAAGGGTTTCTACCTATGCCTCCATCTTGGCTGGAACCCTGAAAATATTTTCAAAAGATGTATCTGATCAAGGACTATTATCCTAAATAGGCAGAGAACTCTCAAAACAGAACAATAATAAAATAACATCCTGATTTTAAAATGGACCAAAGATCTTGACAGATACCTTACTAAAAATGATATACAGATGGCAAATAAGTGCAAGATAAGATGCTTCACATTATAAGCCATTAGGTAGATGCAGATTTAAACAACAATGAGATACCACTACATACATATTAGAATAACCCAAATCTAAGCCATTGACAACAACAAATGTGGCCAAAGATGTGAAGCAATGGGGACTCTCATTGACTGTTGTTGGGAATGCAAAATGGTACAGCCACTTTGGAAAACAGTTTGGTGGTTTCTTACAAAGCTAAACATACTATTACTATGTAACCTAGAA
The DNA here is from genome assembly GCA_004024845.1 of Tonatia bakeri. Lineage (NCBI taxonomy): Eukaryota > Metazoa > Chordata > Mammalia > Chiroptera > Phyllostomidae > Tonatia > Tonatia bakeri. The sequence continues at coordinate 16,505 of PVIA01008541.1, read as the reverse complement.
ATTGTGTTACTTGGTATTTGACCAAATGTATTCAAAACCTATATCCACATAAAAACTTTCTCAGGAATATTTATGGAAGCTTCATTCATAATTGCTAGAACTTGAAAAAAATCAAGATGTCTTTCAGTTGGTGAATGAATAAATAAATTGTGGTACACCCTGACAATGCAATTTTTTTTTCAGTGCTAAAATAAAATGAACTATCAAACTGTGAAAAGACATGAGGAAACTCAAATGCAGTACACTAAGGAAATGAAGCCAATCTGGAAAAGGTACATACTATATGATTCTACTGTGTGGCATTGTGGAAAAAACAAAACTACAAAAACAGTCAAAAAGATCAGTGGTTGCTAGTGGTTGGGGAAGGGGTTGATGCACAGAATAAATTGGTGGAACACACAGGATTTTTAGGGCAGTGAAAATACTTTGCGTGATACTATAATTGTTAATGTATGTTATTATATTTTTGTCTAAATCCATAGAGTGTACCACACCATGAGTAGCCTTAATGTAGATGATGGACTTTGAGTGATTACTGTGTGTCAATGAGGGTTCATAAATTATAGTAGAAGTTCCACTCTGGAGAGGATGTTGACAATGGAGGAGGATATGCAAGTGTGCGGGCAGAAGGTAGATGGGATATCTTTTTACCTCCCTCCTTATTTTGCTAAGAACCTAAAATTGCTTTAAAAAATAAAGTTTCCTAAAAAAGATTAAAAAATACCTTCTTTTTCATTTATATGAAGTTATCTAAATGGCCATGTTAACTTAAATTATATGAGGATATATACAAGGATTTAAAACTCTCCTAAAAGGTCAAGGAATGGATCACATAAATCAAAATAGTATTTATCTGTAGTAGAGAAACAAGAAATATAAAAGAAAAACCTCACAGGAGAAGCTATTGGGTGTTTGTAGTGTTTATTTTTTTTTCTTGTTCTGACTGTTGGTTACATGGCTGTTTGCTTTCAAAATTTTATTCAAACTGTACATAATTGTCTGCATATATGATATACATTACAATAAAAAAGAAAACCTCAGCACAAGGTAGCTGATAGCATACTGATACATCATTATATTTTGTAACTGAGGTCCCGTTATGTTATGCTTTACAAAGTGCCATTCTGAAAGCACACTATCAAATTTAAATGCAGAAGCAATAATGATAAAATTGAGCAATAGCTGACCTAGCTCCAGTTTTGTCATTTTTTCCATAACTTAGATGTGAAGCCTGTGATGAAATAAAACCATAAAATGGGGTATGTGGCACTTAAAAGGAAGAAGCATCTCTATGGGCCCTATTTCCTCTCCTCTTTTTAGTAAAATCCTTATTTCTTACGAGTAAACAAACACCAGTGTGTGATAAAACATGAAGTTCTAGGCATAACAAACTCTCATTTGCTCATTCTCAGATTGCTTTATCAGATAAGTGTTTAATTTTCTTACCTGAAAAATATGAGTTGCAGGAATACTGTGTTATAGCCGCAGAATTCCATTAGCATTGTGGAGAGATAAGTGGACCCACTAGTAAGATGGAAGATAGTTAGCTATAACTAAAATCATCACAATACTTCCCACATAAATCCTTAAGGTTTCATATTCAACTCTTTTGAGCACTCATACTTTAGGGATGCTATTCTTACTTGACTAAAGATATAACTCCTATTTTATCTATCATTTCCAATTTCATCCCTAGTCCCTGAATTTGCTGATGAGTTTATCCATATGCTTCCCATTTATACTTTTAATTTCTAGGAGCCACAATAACTGTTAATTATATTTTATAATTATGACTTCTGTTCTTCTGATAGTGGTATATTTTATGTATTATGTATTTCATATTTATGCATAGTATAATACATATGCATAAATAGTATAGTACATACCCACCTATTATGTAAACAATCAATGGTTAAGATACTGAGGATACACAGTCCACAGGATATATGTCTTTGTCTCTCCACAGATGAGACAAAAAATAAGCAGTGAAATTAAAAGATTATAAGAGATAATAATAATTCAATCAAGAATATAAGCATAAAAATATAATGATGAGGTCCACAGGGTTACCTTGGTTTTGAGGGTTTAATATTTAAACTAATGTGTGAATTTAATATTTAAAGATACAAATTATACACAAATCTAAGGGGACAGGTAGTGCTAAAGCTCTAGGGGTATAAGTGATTTGGGGATATTAGAGGCACCAGAAGACCAGGGCAGCTGGAGAAAGTTAGTAAGGAAGAGAACAATAAGAAATGAGAACATGGATATAGGCAAGATGTGAAATTGGCACCACACTGGTGAGTCCTTAAGCTTGGAAATGATTGGTCTTTGAGTTAAATAAAAACTTAGAGAAACAACAAATGGTGTGGTTTACTCCTGATTATTTCTTTTTGTCCTGAGTCTGTGAGGATGATCTGTGCTATATCCTTTTTCTGGGCTCAGATAACATGACCTACTTTGGTTTATTTACAGTAGAATGGCATGTTACTTGTACTAAGTTTGCTAGCAAATTTGAGACTCATGTAAACTAACAATTACCTTTAAAATTTCTTAAATCTTTTATAAAGTATAGTATAGTTGGTTTTCTATTCATAAATTTGTATGTTGATCCCCATGTATTCAAAGACTGAAAACAACTCTAAAAGCTAATGTAAAGACCAATGGAAAGTCTATAAACAGATGTCTGGGCATTCAAACTTTTCAATCTTTTATATTAACTCCAGATCCCTGACCTGAAGGGGGGACATTTCTTATCTTGCTGGCAGGGTTTATAACATTCGGATCTGAAAAGGGAGGAGCCCCATCTTATGGTAGGTATAGGTTGAGTAGTCAGAATGAAATGCAAGTACATAGGTGAGACTATACTGTTCTTACTCCCAGTTCTGTAACTCCCAATCACGGTGTGGGAAACTGACACCAATACCCAACATTCCTGATAGTTTTCTTTCCAATGCAACATCCATTTTGTTAATTTAAGCAGAACTTTTGTTACTTTATCACTGACTTTCTCTCTCACTTGTACCTTTAATCTTTGTCTTTTCATCATTATTTCCCCTTACTTTTCAAGTAACTCGTTAGATCTGTCTCTCAGAAGGTGGCTTACTGGAACTTATCTTGCCTTCTCTTTACCTTCAAATTCAGTAGAAGAATGACCTCTGTTCTTGGCTCTCATTTTTTGCCTTCACCTAACACAAACTGACTTTTGTTTTCTACTATGGTGAAAGTTCAATTTCAGCATATGAGTATTTTCCTAAACTTGTATTCCGAAGATCTAGTTTCGGGCCTCTCCTATATGGCCACTCAGAAAACTTCTGTGCTATTTTCATGTGTGCTTTCTTCTTAAAAAATTTAGGTTTCATTTTCAATGTGGTTACTGTCCACAGCTCAACATTCAGCTCACATATTCATAAATGTCCATACTCTTACTTTATGTTCTCATCCACTGTCATATTCAACAAAATCTCCATTCAAATGATACCCAAATCTATACCTTCAAACCACAGAACTTCTAGAAACAAATGAAATGCACATTGATTACCTCTTTCTAACTATTACATATTACATAATGCTGTAAATGACTTCAAGGTACAAGTCTAAAGTTAAATTTGCTATCTTTCTCTTCTATATTTTCTATATAGTGCCAGGCCACCATCTTCTACACATTCACCCAAGCAAAAATCAGAGGATAAACTTCTACCATTCCATCTCGTTCACCACTCCATTCAACAGGATAGCAATCTAATGTGTTTGTCTCCATATGGCTTTCAATTCAGTCTATTTCTTTTTCCTACTCCTACTTAAGATGATTTATATTTAGCTCTGGAAAAAGGCTAACCATTGTTAATATAATGAGAATGGTTTGCACAACATTGATGTAACCTGGCAGTCAAGGAAAGTGGACAGGAATGTGCATGCACACTTTGTGGCAACAATGACAACTTCACTTGTACTAGGCTGTGGGGCAGTAGATCCATTGAGTGAGCATGTGCAGTGTGTGACCATCCCATTCAAAATGACTAAGTGAGTAGAACAAGGGATCTGCATCTATTTTTTTGTTTTCTTTTATTTAGCTTGGCAATTATTGTTTCTTTTATGTTTAAATCATTTTTATTGTTATTCTATTAGAGTTTTCTCAACTTTTTCCCCCTTTGCTCTCCTACACCCATCCTGCACCCCACCAATGCCACAGTCAATTCCCAGACGGTTGTCCATGTCCTTGGGTCATTCATACATGTTCTTTGAACTTCAACATTCCTACACAGAAATTATTTGGATGATTCAGAAGACTTTCAGGGACAATGCAATGAATGCAGCACAAATAAAAGTGGGCATAAACACTTCTAAGATGGTTGAGAATCTGTTGAAAGTGATCCATATTCTAGAAGGCCTGCAATAAGCAGGACACCTGAGAATGTTGATTGTGTATGGGTTTCAGTCAATGATCAACCTACTTTGAAGGGGAATGAGGTATCATTGTCCTATGTACAATGTTTCTTGTGTCTTCAATAAATGTTTCTGTTTTTCATATATCATGGCTGGATACTTTATGGACAAACCTCATATTCCTGAATATTTTTTAAAAAATTTTCTTTTTTATACCAAATTTCTGGTCAAAGTTATCTTTCTGAAAATAAATACATTTGGAAATTCTACTACCTGCTTAAAAATAATGACTCTTCACTATTTGTAGAATAATATGTCTGATATTTCAGGCATTTTTATAGTTAGAGCCCAGTTTTTAGTCCAGTCTCTTTCCCTAAATCTGTAATTCCTATGTCGAATTATTGCTTCCAGCCTCATAAGCGTGTATGCAATTCCCCCAGCATACCAAGAAAGATTTAAGTATGAAATAGGGGAAGATCATCTCTTTCTGTTGAAATTCTCATAGTTCATGTGTTGGAATATACTCTTCAGTTGTTTTGAGAATTTATTCTCTTGGGTTGCAGACAGTATTTCATGAATTGAACTTAGATGTTGTTCCAATAGTTATTCTTGAAAGTAATGAAAGGGTTATAAAAACTTTACCTTGTATTTTATAATAGAAAGGGGGATGAAAGATGATAACATAGTTAAACGAATAAGTAGAGCATTTGTTATGAGGCTCACATATTTAAAAATGTTTTTTAATCAAATGTGAAGTCTTTTAATGAAAAACATTATTACATTTATTTCTAGCACTCTGATTCAATCCATCAGCATTTCTTTAACACTCACATTTTCTCAGACATTGTTACTATAAGATCATGTTTTCCAATATTTATTCCTGAAATTTTCAGATATTCTCATGCATGGTTATAAGACCTTCCAAAGAAAGTAATACAGTTAGACTGTTGAGTTCTCAATTTAATACTCAGTAATGATGATGGCTCTACTTTTATAAAACTCTGAGGTATTGTGCTCTGCTTGTGATATTGCTGCTCTTAAATTTTATTGAGCCAGTTACTTCTAGTGTCTAAGGAGAGAGCTAGGCACTTTTAGATACTGCATTAACAGTATGAGGCTACCTTACTTGATAGCACCATAATGCATTATAAGCATTTATTGAACTTGTAGACTACTTAGCCTATTCCCTCAGTATAGCTCTTTCCTGTGAAAGGCTGCTATATCTGGTTTTGTAGCCAACAATGCCATCTTACTCATTCCAATTCATATAAGTAAACTGAAAAATAGACTACAACATACATAATGCATTTCCCTTATCACCAATAAGCATTTACAATAAACCACTCACAACTCTTGTTCATTTGAATGCATACTACATACTACTTTATTCTATTACAGGTCATTTTTATTATTTTCAGAACTTCTCTCTTTGAGATAAATTAAAACAGCTCCTGTAATTGTTAGAGGAGGTGAAAAGGTATCAATGCTGTTATCTTTTATTTTACCACACCTAGGTTACTTCATAATTAAATATAGGTTTATGAATTTGAATAATATTTTTCTTTAATGTTCAACATTAGAAGTGACCATCTAAACTATGTCTGAGATCAATCCCACTGTGTTGTTGAATCCATAAAATGTATCTTGGAGCTGTGTAGTTCTTCATTTATCATGACATGAGGCATTCTTCGCCACTTCTCCGCCCTACTTTCCAGCTTTCCTGGTAGTGAACAGCAGACGCTGTGACTAGAAATTCGAGATACCAACTGAAAACTGCTCTTCTTTTTACCTGTGTGCTGAGGGAAAATAAGAACAAGTGAAATATTTTTTTTCCTATTCTAATATATTGATAAATTATTCCCAAAATGACTAGGGTAGCTCAAGATAAATAGTTGACAGTAAAATGGTTTTATAAATTATTTTCTCCAGCCCTAACCAGGTAGCCCAGCTGGTTAATGTTGTCCCAATACACCAAGGCTGTGGAATTGATCTCCAGTCAGGGCACATACAAGAATCAACCAATGAAAGCATAAATAAGTGGAACAAATTGATATCTCTCTCTTTTCCTCTATCTTTCTCTCTAAAATCAACAAATAAAAAAATAAACTATCTTCCTCCAGTTTCTTTATTTCATAGTATATTCGACTATCTCAGATTTCTGGAACTAGTAATAGCATTATTTGAGATATTCCCTATGTCTCTTTGTATACCAGAACAATGATTCCTAGTGTCTGAATTTTTAAATTTCATTGTAGGATAGCAAATAGATCATTTGCCATTCTAGATATTTTGTTCAAACTGTGTTTATTTGAATTTATTTGGGTAACAGTAGTTAATAAAGTTATATTGGTTTCAGGTATACAATTCTTTAATACATAATCTGTATATTGTATTGTGTGTTCACCACCCCAATTCAAATCTCCTTCCATCACCATTTTTCCCTCTTCTACCCTCCTCTACCTTCCCTGACCCACTTTCCCTCTAGTTGCCTGTGTCTAGGAGGATTTTTATTCTGCTAATCCTTTCACCTTTTTTACCTAGTCTCCAACCCCATTTCTGACAGCTGTCAGTCTGTTCTCTGTACCTACAAGTGTGTTTCTATTTTGTATGTTAGTTTATTTTGTTCATTAGATGCTACTTATAAGTGAAATTATATGGTACTTTCTTTCTCTGACTGACTTATTTCACTTAGCGTAACACTCTAAACTTTTAATGAAATAACACAAAAGAGCATAAACACATATTTATTCCTTCTTAATTTTTATCCTATGAGTTCTATGTTTAATTTTATAATGTTAACAACCCAGCTTGTTTAGCTTAATTAGATATTTATTATGAGATCACCAACCTTTCAAAATGTCAAAATTAATATTTTATTATATTTATATAATACAAAAAATATCCAAAAAGAAATAAAAATCACAACTTAGCAATGACACTGCAATATCATCATCTGTCTAGATGCAACTTGCATAGCATATATATGCCTTTCTCACTTAATAATGTATTACAAAATGCATGCCATCCAAATATATTTACACAACACTAATGCTTTAACTTGAGATTAATTTAACAATGTGAGAAAATAAATATATATATAAAGTGTGATGAGTTGTGATTTTAATATTGGTCCCAGGACTCCAGAATAAGTAAGTCTAACAGAGTTAGTGTTATCTATTTTTCCTTCTTTTTTTCTTTTGCTAAACATATAGTTCAGTAAGTTTTTTGTATATTTTTAATTTTATTTTTTTGTTGACACTATTACAGATGTCCCTGTTTTTTGCCCACCTCTTCTCATCCCCTGTTTCCCTTCCTTCTGATCATCACCACATGATAGTTTGTGTGTGTGAGTTATTCATATATGTTTTTGGCTAATTCCTTTACCTTCTTTCACCAATGTATACACCTGTGTAACCACAGCCCTATTTAAGATGTAGAAATTATCCCTCAACACAAAAAAATTCTTCATTGCCCTCTGTATTTACCCCTTTGATCCAAGGCAACCACTGATCTAATATCTAGCACATAACTTAGACTTGCCCATTTTTAGAACACCATGTAAATGAAACCATAGAGTAAATACTCTTCTGTGTTTGGCTTCTTTTGCTCAAACATAATGTTTTAGAAATTTATCCATGCATTCATTCATTTTTTTCCTTTGCTGAATGATATTTTATTACATGAATATACCCCAATTTGAATATTCATTCTCATGTGGAAGGTACATTGTTTGGCAGTATCTATTTATTCACTTTTATTTTTTATTCAATTTAATTTACTGTTGTTCAGTTACAGTTGTCCCACCTTTCTCCCCATTGCTCACCCCTATCCTATCCCCCCCTAATCCCACAGTCAATCCCTCCCCCATTGTCCATGCCCATGAGTCTTCTATTTGTGTTCTTTGCTTGCCCCTTTCCTTTCTTTCTCATGTTATCCTCTTCCCCCTACCCTCTGGTCACTGTCAATTTGTTCTTTATTTTCAAGACTCTGTCTCTATTTTGTTCATTTGTTTTGTTGATTATGTTGATTAGGTAAGATCATATGGTATTTGTCTTTTACCACCTGGCTTATTTCACTTAGCATAATGCTCTCCAGTTCCATCCATGCTGTTGAGAAAAGTAGGAGTTCCTTCTTTCTTTCTGCTGTGTAGTATTCCAGAGTTTAAATGTACCACAGTCTTTTGATCCACTCATTTACTGGTGGGCACTCAGGCTGTTTCCAGCACTTGGTTACTGTACATAACACAGAGATGAACATTGGGCTGTATAGGATCTTTTGAATTGTTGATTCAGGATTCTTATATTTTATTTATTTTTTAATTTTTGTTTTTTAAAGGCTTTCTTTCTTCTTTTTTGAAATCCTCATGAGAGGATATGTTCATTGATTTTTAGAGAAAGAGGAAGGAAGAGAGAGAGAGAGAGAGAGAAGAGAAAAGAGAGAAAGAGAAAGGGAGAAACCTCGATGTGAGAAAGAAACATTGATCAGTTGCCTCCCGTGCATGCCCTGACCCGGGATTGAACCCAAAACCTAAGTATGTGCCATGACCAGGAATTGAACCCACTACCCTTTGGTGTACAGAATGATGCTCTAACCAACCAAGCCATGTGGCCAGGGCCGTATAGCAATTTTTAATGAAGTTAAATATATGTGTACAAGGGAAGGGCCATCAAGGATCATATATAAAGGGCCCATAGACAAAGCCAAAGAAGGGTAATATTAAGGGTCAGAGGTGGGGATGAGTGGGGTGGGGGAGAGTCGTGGTAGGCATTGGAGACAACTGTACTAGAAAAACAATAAAAATATTAAAAAATTAAAAAGTAACCTGGAAAAAATAAAAAAGTTAAATATATGTGTGCCCAATGATCATGAGGTTATCCCTATATACACTTACTCAAGAAGAATTAAAGCATATTATGTTCATAAGCAAATTACACAAGAATATTCATAGAAATTTATTCATAATTATATAATCATAAATTACTAATTCTTGAGTGAGATCAGCTCTTTAGGAAATGAAATGAAAGCTTCAATAAATGGTGTAGGAAAAATTGGACAGATATGTGCAGAAAAATGAAACTAAACCAACTTCTTACACCACACACAAGAATAAATTCAAAATTGATCAAAGACTTAACTGTTAGACCTAAATCATAAAAATCCTAAAGGAAAACATAGGCAGGAAAGTCTTGGACATTGTTTGTAGCAATTTTTTATCAGATATATCTCCACAAGCAAGGGAAACAAAAGAAAAAATAAACAAGTGGGACTACATCAAAGTAAAAAAAATATTTCACAGCAAAGGATATTATCATCAAAATAAAAAGACAACACACTGAGTGGGAGAACATATTCGCTGATACATCTGATAAGGGGTTATTATCCAAAATTTATAAAGAACTTATGAAACTCTACACCAAAAAACAAACAAACAAACAAACAAACCAATTAAAAAATGGACAAAGGACCAGAATAGGCACTTCTCCAAAGATGACGTACAGATGGCCCATAGACATATGAAAAGACATTCAACATCACTAATCATCAGAGAGATGAAAACTAAAACTACAGTGAGTTACTATCTCACACTGGTCAGAATGGCTATCATCAATAAGACAATAAACAACAAGTGCTGGTGAGGATGTGGAGAAAAGGGAACCCTTTTGCACTCTTGGTGGAAATGCAGACTGGTGCATCCACTGTGGAAAACAGTATGGAGATACCTCAAAAAATTAAAAATGGATCTGCCTTTCGACCCAGTAATCCCACTTCTGGGAACATATCTGAAAAAACCCAGAACACTAATGTGAAAGAACATAAGCACCCCTATGATCATTGCAGCATTATTTACAATAGTCAAGCAATAGAAGCAGCCCAAGTGTCCATCAGTAGATGAGTGGATAAAACAACTATGGGACATTTACACAATGGAATTCTACTAAGTTATAAAAAAGAAGAAAATTTTACCCTTTGCAACAATATGACAGTAAGTATGAACCTGGAGATCATTATAAGTGAATGAGTGAAATAAGACAGTCAGAGAAAGACAAATACCATAAGATTTAACTCATATGTAGAACCTAATGAATAAACTGAAGTAACAATCAAAACAGAGACAGATCATAGATGGAGAGCAGACAGCCCTTGGGGTGGGGGGCTAAGGGAGTGGAGGGATTGAACAAAAAAACCCTACTTATTGCCATGGACAACAGTATGGTGGTTGAAGGGAGGAGTGGAGTGTAAGGGGACTAAATGGTAATGGGAAAAATACAATAAAGATTAAATTTAAAAAGAAAATGAAAGTAATGTACTATAAAATATAGGTTTGTAAGAATTTTAAATCTCCCTAATTTTAAGATTCTCTGAAGTAGTATCAACCAACATTATCTATTACAGTGTATCACTCACTTCGTTTTAACTCTGTCACATTCTATTATATAATCTTCTGATCACCAAACAAATGATGAACAGATAATATATGTCTTGTTATTGGCATTTTAAGTAAAAGTACAGAGTGTTTTCTTGTTCATAAACACATTTCTATATCTCTGAATTATTTTTAAGATCAAAACTTAGTAGCAGAATTTGTATGAGAAGGCAAAATGAAAATGAGTTGATAATGATTGCCAACTTATTCTTGGAAAGCCTTCACTAAATAGTCTCCCAACCAACACACTATGGACATTAGCGCCCTTCCACCTTAATAATAGACTTGTTAAATATTGTACTTTCTATTTTCATCGATAAAATATGTGGTTGAAATTTAACACTATTTTTATTAATAGTATTATTATATAACATTATGTAATGTAATATATTACATAATATTAGATACTATAATGTTATTATATAATATTAAATGTACATTTATCCATGCCTTGTTCTTGTTCTTTGCACATTTTATTAGATGTTGAATTTTTATGTAAACATTAAATATCTGCCTATGCATGCTCTATGCATGCCTTTAGTTTAGCTTTGCTTGGTTTTAACATTTTCAAAAGAAGTAACAATGATGTAAGATATAGTATTCTGTGAATTCCTAGTTCTTTATAGCATTGTATTTTAAGATTTATCCATGTTGATTTAGTTGGTTATGGTTCATTTTTTGCTGAATTTTATCCCATTGTATGAATATGCCAACATTGATTGTTTTATTCTATTAGCAATGGTGTCTGAATGGATTCCAATTTTTTTGTTTTTATTTTAAATAATTTTTTATTTTTCAATAACAGTTGACATACATTATTATATTAGTTTTAGGTGTACAACTCAGTGGTTAGACCAAAAGACACACACAAACAATAAAGGGATGCAAATTCTATGTTTTAAAAGATGCTGCTACAAATTGTACATTCCATATCTTCTCGTGTTCATGTGCATGATCCTCATTAAATGAGTTTATTTTATTGCTCTCCTTACAGCACCTTTTAATAGAATAAGTTCCACTTTAATGTAGTTGAATTTTTACCAGGCTTTTATTTGTAGTTCACATTTCTGTGCTTTCTTCAAGAAATCCTTGTCTGAAATTCCACTTCTGTTTAAGGTCATGTATCACAAAAATACAGATCAACTAAAAATCATGTTTGTAAGGATGTGGGAGAGTTGTGGATATGAAAAAATGTAAAGAAACTAATTTTAAAAGGGATAAGAATTTTCAAAGTGAGTCTTATTTGAGATTTACTGTAAAACTTCAGTAAACAATATGATGATATTGTTATAATGATAGACATATAGACTCAAAGCATAGAACTACATAGCTCATAAATGGAATTACAGATCTAAAGTAATTTAAGTGTTTGTCAAAAGTACCCATACAATTTAATAAATTATTTCCATAAACAATGTTTAAAAAATGGATGCCTATATGAAAAAAATATATATTTTACTACCAAAAACTTACTACTACTTACTTTTTTACTAAAAAGTTAATAGGGATAAATTATAGATACAAATGTGAAAACTAAAATTACAAAGATTCATGAGGAAAACAGGATATTTACTTTATAATCTTGAGAACAAAGATTTTAAAAACAGCACAAAAAATTAAAATATATTTCACAAGAAATATAAACTTCTGTTTATATATAACCAATATGAAAAATGAAAAAGCAAATAATAGCATATGGGGGATAATATTATATATGTGTGTGTGTGTGTGTGTGTGTGTGTGTGTGTGTGTGTATATATATATATCAAATGACTTCTCTAATCTACTTAAAGCACTTGGACATATAAATAAGAAAAATAAAAACAAATTTAAAAAATTGGATGGAAGACTTAAACATTTCACAATATTAAATATTCAAATGATCAAAAAGCATATGGAAATAGTCTTTCTGTCATTAAAACCAAAATAAAATATGGCTTAACACTCATAAAAACTTAAAAAGAAAGAAAATGCCACATTTTGGCAATGGTGAGGTTCAATGGAACTTTCACACAAGGCTGGAAGATATGTTAATGGGAGTAGTGGTGCTGATAACTCATTAGTATAATTTCCAATAAAGTCAACCTTACCTGGCCTATTAACCATCAATTTGAATCTTGGGTATACATCTAAGGGAAATGAGTGCACATATCTACAAAAAGTAATGTACAATATATTCACAGCAACTTTATTTAAAATGGCCAGAAAATATGAGTTACTTCAAAACAATAAAATTTTGGGTTACCAATTCAAGAGATATGGAAATGATAATAAAGGAACATTATTAAGTTATGCAAATATATTAGAAAACAAACAAAAATTATGAATTCCTTGAAAATGTAAATTACCAAACTTGCTTAAAAAATAAATAACTTGAATGACAGGCCCAGAGGACTCACTGGAGAAGTCTGTCAATCATTTAAGAAAAAAATACTACAGATTTTCACATATTCTTCCAGATAATTGAAGAGAAGCAAATACTTCCTAAGTCATTCTATGCAGCCAGCATAACTCTGACATCTAGACCAGACGAAGACATTTCAAAGAAGAAACTCCTGGTAAATTTTTACTATGAAAGTACATGCAATAATTCTAACCACAAGCTGAGCAAATCTAATATAAAATATTTTAAAAGGAGAAGGTATACTGACCAAGTTTGACTATTTCCTTCAAAATGCAAAGTTCATTTAATATTTGAAAATCCAAATCAGCCAATGTATTTACAATATCAGCAATGTAAAAGACAAAAAGATCATTTGGAAAAAAGTATTTGACAAATTCCCATACCCATCTGTGATTTAGTTAGTCACAAATTTTCTCCACCCCTGTGGGATCAAGATTTTCTCCACCCCTGTGGGATCAAGAACATCACCTGTGTTTAATTTCAGAGCTTCCATAGTTTCACTTTCTATATTTTAGCTCATTAAACTCGTTGATCCATTTGGAGTTTCTACTGGATATAAAAGAAAACAGAATTCTAATTTCATCTTCATTCAAATACTTATAATACATAATAATTTATTAAATAGTTCATTTGTTATCCATTAATTTCTCATGCCTCCATTATTATATACTGCCTTTCATATGCACTTGGGTTTATTACTGAAATTTTACTGTGGTGTATTGGTCTATCTAACTATGAATCAGTATGACACTGTTTTTATTGTATGTTTATAACATACTTTTAAAAGTGGTGATGTCATGTACATATTACTCTTATTTTTCAGAATTTTTCTCAACATTTTTTATTTTATTATCTATGTGAACTTTAAGCTGATATTTTAAAAATATTCTAATTTTAGTAAAAATTGAGTGCTGAACACTTCTTTCCATTTATGTGTGTGTTCATGTTTATTGAACGCATCATTCTCTTATTAGTTGAAAAACTTTAGAGATATCATGTTATTTTAGAAATATGCATCAAGGGATATTAAGGGCCCAGGGATAGGCGCGGAGACCAGGCCCAGTGCTCCTGGGTCTGTCACACGGCACCCAGGATAGCGGAGCCACCGCTCTCTCCCCAGACAACAAGGATTGAGAAGCAGCGGTGGAGGCCTTGTTGCTTGAAGGTGCAGAGTAGAGAGTGAGGAAGGAGAGACAGTCCCGCAAGGGTTGTGGGCACCCACTCTCAGCCCAGGGAAAAGTGTGTACCCCAGTCTGCCGGACCAAGGGAGGCCTTGCCATGTGCCCGCACCCCCAACCCAAGTAGGGGGAAGCTGTGAACACCAGGATACCCCAAAGAGACTACACCACAGAATCTCACAGGTATTCTACCACAGAAGTTTACACCATAAACACAGGGAACCACAACAGATCAATTTAAGAAACAGAGGTTAACAAGAAGAGTCTCAGGAACAATGAGAAGACAAAGAAACAATCCGCAAATGAAGGGAAAGGAGGAAGCCTCAGAAGGAATGCTAAATGAAATAGAGGCAACTCAACTATCAGATATTGAGTTCAAAACAATGATTATAAGGAAGCTCAATGAGCTCACAATGAGCTTCCAGAAACTACAGGGAAGCTACAACGATCTCACTGCAAACTATATCAATATGAAAAAGGAAATAGAAACTATCAACAAAGGCCAAGAGGAAATGAAGAATACAATTTCTGAACTGAAGAACACAGTAGAAGGGATGAAAAGCAGGATTGATGAAGCAGAAGATCGGATCAGCGAATTGGAGGACAAAGTAGAAAAAAATACCCAGAAAGAACAAGAAAAGCAAAAGAGGATCAGAAAGAATGAAGAGGGATTAAGAGAAATGCAAGACAATATGAAACGTAATAATATCCGTATAATAGGGACACCAGAAGGAGAAGAACATGAGCAAGGGATAGAAAACCTACTTGAAAAAGTAATGATGGAAAACTTTCCTAATTTGATGAGAGAAAAAGTCACACAAATCCAGGAAACACAAAGAGTTCCAATCAAGAGGAACCCAAAGAGGCCCACCTCAAGACACATCATAATTAAAATGGCAAAATTTCAAGACAAAGAGAGAATATTAAAGGCAACAAGGGAGAAACAGGAAGTAACATAAAAGGGAGCCCCAATAAGGCTAACAGCGGATTTCTCAATGGAAACACTTCAAGCCAGAAGAGGATGGCAAGAAACATTCCAAGCAATGAGAACCAGAGGTCTGCAACCAAGGCTACTTTACTCAGCAAGGCTCTCAATCAAGACAGAAGGCCCAATAAGAAGCTTCCCAGACAAAAGAAGTCTAAAAGAATATATCTCCACTAAACCAGCTCTGAAAGAGATGCCAAAGGGTCTGCTTTAAGGAAAGGAAGGAAAAGAGAAAGAGAGAGAGGAACACACGTACATAAATGGCAATGAAGAAGTACCTATCAATAATAACCTTAAATGTAAATGGATTAAATGCTCCAATCAAAAGACATAGAATAGGTGAATGGATAAGAAAACGTGACCCACACATATGCTGCCTACAAGAGACCCACCTCAGGATAAAAGACCTGCACAGGCTGAAAGTGAAGGGCTGGAAACAAATTTTCCAAGCAAATGGACAGGGAAAAAAAGGTGGGGTAGCAATACTCATTCCAGACAAAATAGACTTCCAAAAGAGGGCCATAAAGAGAGACCCAGAAGGTCACTTCATAATACTCCAGGGAAGAATCCATCAAGAAGACATCAGTATTATAAATATATATGCACCCAACATAGCAGCACCCAAATACATAAAGAAAATCCTAGAGGACTTCAAGAAAGATATTGACAGCAACACAATTATAGTGGGGGATTTTAACACCCCACTGTCAAAAATGGACAGATCTTCCAAACAAAATATCAACAAAGATATTGTGGCATTGAACAATACCCTAGATGAAATGGACTTAACTGATATTTACAGAGCCCTCTATCCCAAAGAAGCTAAATATACATTCTTTTCAAATATACACGGAACATTTTCAAAGATAGACCACATGATAGGACACAAAACAAGTCTCAACAAGGTCAAGAAAATTAAAATTATACCAAGCATTTTCTCTGATCACAAGGGACTGAAACGAGAAACCAAACCCAAGTAAAAAAACCCCAAACACTCAAAATCATGGAGATTAAACAGCATGCTATTAAACAATGAATGGGTCAAGAATGAAATTAGGGAAGAAATAAAAAGGTTTCTGGAAACAAATGAAAATGAACTCACAACAACCCAAAACTTATGGGACACAG